>JAFLJL010005733.1:0-13740 GCA_018398815.1 Conus ventricosus | reverse complement strand
CATTAGACTCTACAGTTTATTAAGACCGGACTAAATAAGAGCTGTTCACAGAATATTACTGCATCAAGAGCCCTTTATGAGGCCATACATCAAGAAGAACACTGATCTTAGAACTAAACCCACTGACGCTTCAGAAAAAGACTTCTTTAAACAAATTGAACAACAGTTGTTTTGGCCAAAACTAATGGAAAATCCACACAAACGTAAAGATGTGAAATAGTTACAAAAGAAAAACCAAGCAATTAAGTTTGCCTCTAAGCCAAATATTAAGACTTTAGAAGATTTAACGACAGCCTGGTTGGCTTTATGATGAAGAAAAATGATGTTAAGTTTGACAAGCTAGTGTTTATTGGTTTTACTGTATTAGAGTTGTCAAAGTTATTGATGTTAGAATTTCTGTACGACTATTTTAAAACCGCTGTACCCAGAAGCAAGGGTTCTTTACACGGGACCCCGACTCTTTTATTCTAGACGTCCCAACAAAAGACTTCTAAAAGGATTTAGAAACAGAAGTGGCTAAAGGAACTGATGGGTGGTACGACACAGCGACTATCCAAAAGACAGTCCTTTACATTCAACTGCGAACAAGAAAGTGATTGGAAAGATGAAGGAGGGAACTTAATGGAACAGTTATTAAAGAATATGTTGGGTTGCGGTCAAAGATGTAGGGCGTTGCTAGCCAGACTTCTGTAATGAAAAAAGCTAAGGCAAAACGACAAAACGCAGAAGAGCACCAAAAAAAAGTGTGAAGTAACGACGATTTAATGCACGACACAAAACAGGACAAGAAATTTTCGGCAAAATGCTTCCTCAGCGACAAAAAAATACAGACATAAACTGACAATACTCCCCTTGTGAACCCAAAAGTGGTGATGAAGTAGACAGAGGGACAGTGGAAGAGAGGGTGAGTAGAGTTCGAAGAATAGGGCACAAACTTTTCCACACCCGCTTTACCGAGAACCACCCCATGGGAATAATGAAGTTGAATGCTACATCAAAACTTGCCTCTCTGAAAATTTCGCAAACTTAAATCTCCCCCAGCACGATTTCCAACCTTTCCCCCACAGAAATTCAAGCTCTTGAGTCCCTCCACAAGAGGGAGACATTGTCATAAAACCAGCTGACAAAGGTGGGGCGGTAGTGGTGTGGGAAGGAAACTGTATATAGCAGAAGCTCTCAGGCAACTCAACGGACACCACAAGCTACCAGAAACTGGAACAGCCACCTCCAGTAGACCAGAAAATATTCAAAAACCATTAAGGAGCTTGTTAAAAAAGGCCACTTACCCCCTAAGGCTAAACTGTTAATCTAAGCCAAGGACAGAGAGTCAATTTCTACCTTCTGCCCACATTTCACAAGGTAACACCCATGGTAGACCATCGTCTCAGACTGCAGTTGCCCCACAGGATAATATTTCTGATAACCTCGACTCATCCTCAACCCTCGTTCAATACCTGCCCACGTCATCAAGGACAATACTCATGCTCTCAGTCTCATTAATGGACCTCCACTCAATCCGAAGTTCAGTAAATATTATTCTCTCTCGACGTGACATCTATGTATACTGTATTCCCCATGCAGATGGACTGCAGCCCTGTCATTTTTTCTCAACCAAAGAACAGCCTTCCTGCGACTACATCTTATTCGCATTGCGGAACTCTCCTACCAACAACACCTTTACCTTCCTTGGCGGACACTTTCAACAATCAGTGGTTCGCCATGGGTACAAAATGGGCCCAGCTACGCATGCCTTTCATGGTGATACTTTGAAAAACATGCAACAATACCATTTTTGTTTCTATCCCTGAATTCTATAAACGCTACATCGAGGTCGGGACTTGGTGCTACCTCCATTGGCCTCGTGATCTCCATGTCTTCATCCCAGCAGTCAGAATTTCATCAGCTACAAGTTCACGATGAATATTGAAAGTGCATCACTTTCCTTGAATTGTATTCTCCATCACTGATAGTGGACTCTCCATTCCATCCACTACAACACTACGGACCCCACTCTTATTCGACTACAGATCGTCAAATATCCAGTACCAAAACCAGCTACCCTATTTCAGTTTTGAGCTCCGCAGACTCTGCTCTGAGAACTCTGTCTTTAAGTAAAAGCCCTTGAAATGAAACAGTTCTTCTTGATCGCACTACCCGAGACAATCATTGACGTGCTCTCCAGAAAGTCCGCTCATCGCCCGTCCACAAGCTCTGGAAACAAACCCCAGGAATTCAACAGAGACTAGGGGGACCTGTTGTCAGCCTGCTGTACCACCCTTCTGTCCACAGGTGCGCAAAAAATTTCCAAACCAACTGAACATCCTTCAGTCTTGTGCCACTCTGCTAGAGTTTTTCCAGCCCCCTCTAGTTGCTACATAGGGACAAGAATATCCGTGACTTGCTTGGGTTCGTCTCCAGGCCTCACAGCGTCAATCTTTGTAGGCCAGCCCATGCAATCTGCCAACTGCAAGACCATGCCCTTACATCTGCAGCCATTGAAGTGAAAGGAACAGTTCAGATGTACTGTAGCCAAATTCTTCAACTGCCAAACCACTAATTGGTCTACAATCATCCACTGCACCGTTGTTCTAAATTTACATCGGCGAGACCGGCCGCACTTTGACCTTCAGTTTCAAGGAACACCTCGCTGACATTAATACAAAGGACAAACAGGTAGCAAGACTTCAACTCCCCAGCCATTCGGCACAATGCAGAGTGAAGGGCTTATGGCTATGAAACTAGTGATCTAGAGACAGGGAAGGATTTGCGTCTCACTGATTCAAATACTGGGCACCAGGAAATCCAGCTGGGACGGCTATCAATGAAAAAGCTAGCAATTCTGTGTATGTTTTTTTTTTTTTTTTTTTTTTTTTTTTTCCCGAGACAATTCAGGTGGGACAATGACTTATGATTACCTTTACCCTTTTAGTACTTTACCTGTGCATGGTTGGTCTGCATCAGTGGCCTCTTCGTGACGTAGAGCCTGGCGCGTACTGGAATGATGTTTGAGAAGCCTTATTCTTTTGCAGGAGTTTATGAGTAGGGTTAGCTACCAGTCTCTGTCTTTTTGTTTTTTTTCTATTTTCTTTTATTTATTCATTTATTTTTCTTCTCACTTACTTTTTTATCTATCCTCTTCTTCCTACTCCTTTGCCCCTCCTCTCCCCTCCCTCCTTTTTTTTATTTTTTTTTTTTTTTTTTTTTTTTTTTTTTTTTTTTTTTTTCCCCCCCTTTTTTTTTTTTTTTCTACCCCCTCTCCCTTACTCCTCCGTCCCTTGTTCCTTTTCTATCGTCCTCTGTAGGCTCATCCCCTTTCGTTCCTTATCTTATACTTTCCATTTACTTCCTTTCTCTCTACTTCGACCTCTACTATTCTCTCTCTCACCCCCCCCACCCACCTCCCTCGACCTCCCTCATACTTCACCCTTCCTTTAGGGGGGGCCCCTCTTTTTGTTCTCATTATGTTCTCTCCTTCTTTCCCGGCCTCCCTTTGCCTCCCTTTCCCCTTCCTCCCATCTTTTCTTTCCCCTTTTTAAAATTTTTTTTTTTTTTTTTTTTTAGTTCTTTCTGTACGTATGTGTATTTATATATATATGTTATATATGTTTTATATATGTATGTGTGTGTTAGATATATATGTTTAGATTTTTTTTTTTTTTTTTTTTTTTTTTTTTTGTATGGGAGTGTTGTTAGCGGCTTCATTTCATGACCGCATATCTATCTTTGCGTTAAGCTCTTTATTTTTGCCCTTTTTTCTGTTGCGCCACCATAGCACCAACCTATTCCTAAGCTACACCAGAGTCTTAAGTATGCCTGTTTGTACATTTACCCCATTTATTCCATTGGTACCCCCCCCCCCCACCCCCCCCCACCCCCCCAGCGTGTGCGCTTTTGGCGTGGTATGTGTGCGTGCGTGTTTGTTCGTGGCACGCGCGCTCTTTTGTGTGTGTGTGTGTGTGTGTGTGTGTGTGTGTGTGCTTTGCCACGGCATAGTGCTTTTTTTTTTTTTTTTTTTTTTTTTTTTTTTTTTCGTTGTGTGGGGGGTGAGCTTGCAGCTTTAGCTGCGTCTGGCTAGTGGTTTTTTCTCGGGGGTTCTCCCGTTTTCCTCACCCTTGGTGCTTGGTAGTGCAACCTACCCTTGGGTCATGACTTGGGTCGGATGCTTTAGGCGGCTGAACCCCCTTCTCTCCCCCCCCCTCCCTTGTCATTAAAATGATTTTTTCGAGTATATTGTATTTATTTATTGTGCTTTCTCATGTTCATTTCATTCATAATGCAACACACCACTACTTACCTTCCCACCCTCCCCTCACTCACTTCCTTCCCCTTTTTCTCTCTCTTATTCTCATCTTATTTTTTTCCTTCTACTTCCATTCTCTCTCTGTCTCTCCCTCTCTTTCTCCTTTCCCCCCCCCCCTCTCTCTCTCTCTCGTTCACTCTCTCTCTCTCTCCTCTCTCCTTTTCCTCCTCCTCACTTTACTCTTACCCTCTTTCCTCGTGCCCTATTCTTCAAACTCTACTCACCCTCTATTCCACTGTCCTTGTCTACTTCATGCACCATTTGGCTTAACAAGGGGAGTATTGTGCATTGTTTATGTCTGTATATTTTTTGTCGCTGAGGGAAGGCATTTTGCCGATAATTTTGTGTCCTGTTTTTGTGTCGTGCATTAAATTAGTCGTTACTTCCACATTTGTTTTGTGTGCTCTTCTGCGTTTTTGTCGTGTTTCAGTAACGCCGCATTTTGTTTCATTTGATAAAGGCATAAGTAAAGAAGTTGTCAAAAAAATATATCTCACGACAAATAAAGCAAGCTTCTTTGAGATCAAAGTATTCATCACACATATGTTATTGCGCTTCTACTCTTCATCAGGAACACAACTGCTGTTACAAAGGAAATCACTAGTCTCTAACAATAACAAGGAACTTACGTCAATCCGCAGTTTTCATATGCTGTTAGGACATTGGAGATCTTTAAAAGATTAACTAGGCTTGTACTTAACTTAAGAACCTAAACAAGAACCTAACTTGTACTTAACTTAGAATCCTAAAATAGAATACTTATTTAAGAACCTAAATAGTACTTATTTAAGAACCTAACTAGTAATTAAAAGAACTTTTTTTTTGCATTAAAATTGTAAGTAATTGCACTTAACTTAAAAAAGTATTTCTATAACTTACTTAACTTGTACTTATTTATTCTTAAACTTGTACTTTATTTAGGTTCTTAAAAACTAGTCCATAGAAAAGGTCTACTGCAGGAGGTTGCGTTGTTTTGCAGAAGTTTGTTTTTTCTTTATCTGGCGTTGTGGGGTTTGTGACTTTGCTGCTAAGTTTGGTGTTAGACAATGTGTATGCCCTAAAACCCCCCACCAAACAACAACAGCAGCAAATAATAATAATACATCTTATCGTTGATAGTGATTGTGATGTTTGTTAACTGCGATGGCGGTGCTGGCGGCGGACTGTTTGTATTACTATCTAACAATTTTTGTTTTGCTGATTGGTTTGCTTTTTTGCAGTCTGTTCCATTCAGTAGTTTCGCCCAGCCTCAACCGTCCGGGGCTTTTAGGGACTTAGTAACATTATCACCTGTGGTACATTCACTTGTGGTACATTCTGCTCTTTCGGAGGGCTGCGGCTGTCGGTGGGTCTTCTTCTCCTGATCGCTCATTTTTTTTATTGCGATTAAATTTAATATGATCCAAAATTAATATGATTAAAAGTAATTAATCCCATGATGAATGGGCATAACATTGTCCCAATCTGTATACATGTTCCTTGGCAAGGAGTTTTAGTGACTTGTTTAAAAACCGGATCTTGCGATAAGTCATATTTTAAATCTTCTTCTGATCACCGGCGCATCTTACTTACTAAACTTAGCTTATAACTATATCATTGTCTGCCCCACTGATCTATCCATTTTTTTCATAGCTGTGATTCGTATAGCGTAGTCTTTAAGGTCTGATGTAGACAGTTGTTGAATTCTTTCAAATACTTAGTTAACCTAATACTGTTTAGTTTTTCCACTCGCAGCAGAGAGTATAATATTTCTTTATGGCAGTTGTCTACGGAGTTGTTGCTTGCTCTCGCACTTTGTAATAGTTCGACACAATCCATTTTTAAATCAATAAAAAAATATTATATATACTTTTAAAACCATGAGTTAAACGTGGCTTAATTCTTCAGTGCTATTGTTGTGGTTATAGTTTATTTTACCCTTGCAAATGTTTGTTTAGAATAAAACCGTCCACATGGGAAAGATAGAAGATTCGCCATAACTAGCTGCAACATTATTTTTAGCTTTAACAACAAAAAGGATTATTTGTTTAAAAAGCACCCATAGTCAGTTTTTGTATTATGATGATTTTAATTATTTTTTTAGTTAATAAAAGATGAGTGAAAAAAGATATCAATACAATTTACCACTCTGCTGTAATTGGCGGTTCTTAGTAAGGCTATAGTGTGTTAGCAATAACATGTTTAAAATGAAGCCACCGACCTAGGAGGTTAGACATTGAGGACATTGTTAAGGTTATAGTTGTAATCACTGACAGGGATGGCGTCAATAGACTTTTTGTTACACAGGGGGTTATCAGAAAATATTAGTTATAGAAGATTAATCTATGAAAATATTAATTTATAAAAGATGGCAGGAGTAGTTATGATGGGTAGGAGGAGCTTTGTTTATACTTTGTCTTCTCTGGAAAGCAATTATATGCTATAGTAAATGGCGGTTGATGAAGTGAGAGAAGTCATAACAAGGCATAGAAGATTTAGCTAAAGGCAAGAGACGCTTATGGAGAAACGGCGAATTGCTCACTTATACTTTATTAAGAAAAAGTTAAAAGAACAGGGGCATGCAGAGCACTCATTTAGACGTTGATGAGGCAAA
This sequence comes from Conus ventricosus, assembly GCA_018398815.1. Taxonomy (NCBI): domain Eukaryota; kingdom Metazoa; phylum Mollusca; class Gastropoda; order Neogastropoda; family Conidae; genus Conus; species Conus ventricosus. Next base: position 6,847 of record JAFLJL010005733.1, on the reverse strand, counting down.
TGAATGGTATTACTTGTGACAGGAAAGAATTTTCTAACATCGCCGCCTCCAAACTGTCTATTTTTATGACCCATCAAAGAACAGAAAATAGCAGAAATTTGGGTTTTTTTGGGGTGCTAGGGGGGCAATCTATTTTCTTGCAATTCAATCTAAAATAAAATTAAAAAATACAGTCCTTCTTAGGGACAATACAAAATATATTTTTCCCCTAAAGGGTTTTGGAAAGGAAAGACGATTAAAAAACTGAGAAAAGCGCTAAGTGTTGAACAATGCGAAAGCGGGTTTTTCAAACAGAAATTTTGGGCAAATAATCTCCCTTCCCAAAAGAATAATAAGGCCGATTTTGTTAATCAGTTCCTAATGCCCCCCAAGGGGATTTGCTGTTTCTTAATAAAAATAAGAAAAAAAAAAGTTTAAGTATGCTCTGACAGTTTTTGCATGGCTTCAAGATACAAAGAGGGTAAACCTTAAAATAAAAGTCAACTGCTGTGGCGGGGTTTACAACAAATATACAGCGGGGCCCCATTAAAATCCCCGGATGATTCAATTGAGGGGGAAAAGATTTTAAAGGCCTCCCAACCCAGCTGTTTTTTAAAAACATCAGTTACGTTAGGAGAGGGATCCAGGCAACCACGATCCAAGCCCTAGGAAAACTTTAATAAGAATTAGCCAAACCCCTGTTTCCCTTTCCCAAATATCACAGAGAATTTGGATAACCTAACACAGAATGGGTTAGGGATTGTCGGCAGTCTACGTGCCATGAACAAAAAAGAATTTAAAGAAACGGTCTCAACCAGAAACGCAATAAAATTAAAAAAAAATTGCATTAGAAGATACGCAGGGGACTCAAAAACTTTTCCCTTTGGACTAAAAGTAGTACTTGTAGCTCCTGGGGGGGAAAAGGGGATGTTTGAATTAGAGCCACAATCCTATAAGGGCAAGATGTATAGAAGTTGAAAAAAATAAAAACAAACCCCCCCGTATATTATTTAAGAGAACTCTCTGTCTAAAAAGGCTCTAAAAGATCGTTTGTTCGTGAGAGCTGCAAGTTGTCCCGCCAACACAGTGCTGTTAGTTAAACCCTTAATTTTATGTCCTTGGAGAGAATGTAAATATGTGAGTTCACATCACAAATCTTATCTAGCACGCAAGTCCCCGTTTTAAAACAACGATTGCGTCGATTTTTGCTGTTTTACATGTTAATTTTTTTGTGAAACAGGTGTTAAAATTGGCCAAAATTGACATGTGATGGACGTGATTTGGATGTAAAAAGGGGGTTTTCGTGCAAAATAAGATTGGTGGTCTTGAACAAACATATTTACATTCTCTTCTCTCATCCTTCCTGTCATGTGACGTAGCCTCACATCAAGGCATGTGACGCTCCATCACATGTAGTTAGTGATATGAATCATTTCCCCATGCCACTACTGAAAAGGAAGGATATTCATGTGGCTTGACTAGTGTAGCGGGCGTCCCCAAATAATTGTGAGTATGACTCGGTAAAGAAACAAACGTGGTCATTGGGTGAAAGTGACCACTGAGAGATAGTTTAACAAGGGCTGGTAAGGTGCTGGTCATGTGTTTTGAACACTGAGTATGCACTCACTAGGAGGAGGGAAGAAAGAATCAGTTTTAACCCAGCAGATGGCCTAGAGACTCGAACCTGTCAGGACGTTGGTCCTCTCTGCTGACCAGTCATTACCAGGTGAGCGATAGATAGTTGGGGAAAGCTACAGGGGAAAACTTAAGGAAAAGAGAAAGAAAGAATTCATATGTTGAATTAAGAAGGTTACTTATACGAACCTTATTCGTGTTTCAGCCCTTCACCCTTTTACCCTTCGCCCTTCACCATTCACCTTTCACCCCGTGAGGTGGTTGAAGATGGCCATGGTGTGGGGAACACACCGGTAGGCAGCCCAGGAATTAAGGACTCCAGGGAGAGGAGTCGGGAACTCGTCATCTCTCCAGGGACAGGAGAAGACGAGGGAGAGGAGTTAGAACTCATCTCTCCAGTGACAAGAAGAGTCGAGGGAGAGGAGTCGGAAGTCATATCTCCAGGACGGGAGAAATCGAGGGGGCGAGATGATGTCTGAGAGAGACAGGGAATCCTGAAAGGATGAGGCGAGTCGTAATTCGGATGCAGGCATAGCATCAAGGAGTGAGAGAATCATTTATTTTCCTGGTCTGGAGTTTGTGGGCCAATGTTGTGTGGAGGCCGTGACTTTATGAAGTCTTGAGTGAGTTAGTTGGCCTCTCAGTGGAAAGAGTGCTACATGTATAAAATTTGTTTATAACGTGTTTGATGTGATTTAGTAAAGTGTTTTCCCGAAGGAGAGGGGAGAAGAAAAAACATTCGGTAGTGCGCCTTTTGGTTGATTGGAAAGATTGCGTGTGCGTATGGAGTAAATGCTGTCATGAATGCGCGTGTGCAAAAGTGACAGTGTGACAGTGGTGACCCCGACAAAGAAAAAAAAAGAAGAAGAAAGATTTCTATTTGTACCTTCAGAGGAAGGATTTCTATTTGTGCCCTTGGGGCTTTAAAAAAAAAAAAGATTTCTATTTGTACCCTCAAGGGTTTGGGGAAGAAAGAAAAAAAAGAAGAAAGTTTAATTATTTATTGTGTATAATATTTGCAATTTTTTTTGTTCTATGTCTATGTGTGTTTAAGGTGGTTGAGATTTCTTTTGGTTGCTCTACTCCGTTAAGGTTTTTTTTTTTGGTAGGATTTCCTTTTTACCCTTTCCCCCCTCAGGACCGATAGCCTCAACCTCCTCTTGCTCGTACCTGGCAGCAAGGGGGCAGGGCGTTGAGGAATCGCTGTCCTTCCCCTAGAGTATTAGATTTTTTGTCCCCTTCCCCAGGACTGATAGCCCCAACCTCTTCCTGCGTTTAGCAGGGGGGCATGGCGTTGGGGAGTCGATAGTCTTTCCCTTCTCGTAATTATCTATTTCTTTCCCTTTCCTATTGTTTCATTTTGATTTTTCCCCTTGCCCTCAGAGTGTGGGATCAGCTTCACCTCCGTCACGCAAATAGTGTAGGTGGTGGAGTTGATTACCGCTCAGCCCAAATAAACATCTTTATCTTTTGATTATTTTTTTTTTCTGTGTGTGGTGCGAGATTTTCTTTGAGTTTGGGTGAATGTGCATTTATTAATTGATTGTTTATCATTTTGCATTATTGCTGTAGTGTTGTGTATATTGTGAGTGATTTGTTTTTCCCGTCTCCAGTTTCACGGGGGACAGTGACCACTAGGGTGCTGTCTGAGGGCTTCTTTTGCTGTTCTTGATTTCTTCTCACTGTTCCGATCCTGTGTATCCTTTCATTTCCTTTTCACCCCCTTTTTCAAAAACTCTACACTTCTTCACAATAAGCTCCTATCTAGTTTTCTTTTCAACATTTTCATCTTTTAGTAGGATTTCCGCTAGTTTGTGTTTCTTCCCCTCTTTTTAATTGTTTGTGCTTCCATTTGTTTTGTAAATTTATATTCATTTATCGTATAAGGCGGTGCATTTGTTTTGTAAATTCATTTGAAATTAAGTAAGAAAGACTTGACAACAAGAACATTTGAGAACTTAAACTTTCTAAAGAATTTATTTTCAGAAAACTCTATTGTGTTTTTTCCTTTCTTAGGGAAAACAGATTAGCATTGAACGTAATTTTTTTTTAAAAATTACAAATTGATACCTGTTTTGAGAACAAAATACTTCTGGGAAAATACATTCCTTGTGTTTCATATCTACCTTGTTTTAGTAAGCTGTTTTCTGTTTACACCGGAAATTGAATTCTTTATTTGTATATACTATAATTACGTTTTGTAAAACATAAAACGCCATCATATATCCCCTTATTTTTATTCATACTTAGAAATTGTTTTGTGTTTATATCTGTTGACGGTTCATTATGGATGATTTTGATAAATATGTTCAACAAGCGGAACGCTTGGGTTTTGATGGGGAAAAACTTACCAACTATGTGCAACAATGCATAGATAGGGCAGATAGGCTAAGAGAGAGAGAAGAAAATAAAAGGAAACTAGAAAGTGAAGAAAATCTAAGGAAACTAGAGATAGAAGAAAAAAGACTACAGAGGGAAGTTGAAGAAAGTAGACTACAGAGGGAAGCTGAAGAAAAAAGACTACAGAGGGAAGCTAAATCTTAAGAAAAAAGACTACAGAGGGAATCTGAAATTGAAGAAAAAGACTACAGCGGGAAGCTGAAGAAAATAGACTACAGAGGGAAGTTGAAGAAAATAGACTACAGAGGGAAGCTGAAGAAAAAAGACTACAGAGGGAAGCTGAAGCTGAAGAACGTCAATTTAAGTTGAGACAGTTAGAACTAGAGACTGATGCTGAAATTAAAGATTACAGGCATCGAGAGAACCTCCACCAGCTCCACCAGTCGGTTCCGCGAGCGCGCCTCAACCAAAAGCGGCATATATTCCAAAGTTACCGCCTTTCGAGGAAAAAACGGATGACATCGATAGTTTTCTTTTTCGCTTTGAAAGTCATGCAACGTCTTGTGGTTGGCCAAAGGAAAAGTGGACATTGTATATTGCGTCGTTGTTTAAGGGTAGCGCTTTGACACTGTACCACACACTCGCGGCGAAACAAAATTTAACTTGGGATCAGTTGAAAGAAGAACTCCTCAAGAAATTTCAATGTTCTGCTGATCGTTTTCACGAACGTTTTCGTTCTGTGCGCCCTGAAAAAGGAAATCGTTTCAGTCATTTCTAATCCGTATGAGTCATTGTTTGGATCGATGGATCGATTTATCTAAAACGAACAAAACTTTTCAATCACTGCGAGATCATCCTTCTTAGAGAACAACTTTTCCAGAGCGTGAGCAAAGATCTGGCCACTTTCCTTAAAGAAAGGCAATTTGAAAGCGTTGAGGAAATGTGTCAGATGGCTGATCAATATTGTATCGCTCACCCAGATAAGGGCGTGGCTAGGAAAGGAGAATTTTCCATCTTTGAGTCTCATGCGTCATGTACTATCCCATCAGGACAGGGAAGTTACAGGAAAGGAAATCGTGGGTCATTTCTGGGTCCTCAAGGATATACATATCCTAGGAACGGACAGGGATCTTTCCGCGGTTCGAGTGACTTTCGTCAGTACCAGTACTCACCGCCGGAAAGACCCTTTACTTCTCAGCAAACGTTCCGAGGGCGTGGACAACGACCACCACGTAGACCTTTTGGGCCAGTTCGTGGACAGAACAGAAGTTCACAAAATCAGTCAGCTGCCGATCAGACAATGCGATGTTTCTTTTGTGATGGCAAGTTCCATTTGAAAAGGAATTGCCCTTTCAAACCAAATGATTCAAAATCCGCATTAGTCTCCACTGATTGTGAAGAAGGCCTTGTTTTGGGACCAGATCAATCGGTTGATGGACTGGTGTTAGAAAACGGAGCCATCAACGGATTGCAGGCTTTGGTTTTGCGAGACACTGGGTGCACCACCGCTGGTGTGCGGAAATCTTTCGTGCTTCAAACCAGTATCTCAACACTGTCCAAAAGTGTAGGTCGTTTGGAGGGAAGATTGAAACGTTTCCGCTGGCGAAAATTTCAGCCGATACACCGTACTACTCCGGTTTTCTTACCGCCTGTGTCATTGATAACCCAGTCTGCGACTTGATCTTGGGCAATTTGCCAGTGTCGCTACAGTACATGGGGGTGCGGGAGGATCGTTTATTCCTTGTCTTGTCAGTACCAGATCAGACATCGTAGAGCAGGGAAAGGCTACAAAGCCGCTAAAAGTCTCAAAACTGGATGAACTCCAGATTACCCCAGATGATCTAAAAGAAATGCAGGGAAAAGACGAGACGCTGACGACAATACTTTCTGCTGCTAAACAGACTGTCGCTGACATACCAACGGATAAACCAACGTACATACTGGATTCTGACATTCTCTACAGGTGTGTACTGGACGGGACAACAAACAAGTTGTCGTTCCAAAACCACTTAGAGAGACAGTACTACACACGGCACATGATGCATTGTTCGCTGGTCACTGTGGAATCAAAAGAACATTAAAGAGAGTTCTTGATTCTTTTTATTGGCCAGGTGTCACAAAGGAAGTTACAAATACTGCCGCTCATGTGACATCTGCCAAAAGACATCTCAGAAAGGTCGCGTCCCATGTGCACCTTTGCACAAAATGCCTCTCATTTCCGTTCCATTTCGGAAGGTAGCTATTGATCTTGTTGGGCCTTTACCATGTCTTCTTCCGGACATCGCTATATCTTAACTTTGGTGGATACAGCGACAAGGTATCCAGAGGCGATTCCACTGAAGAAAATTGATACAGTGTCTGTCGCTGAAGCTTTACTTGCGATTTTTTCCAGAGTGGGTCTTCCAGACGAAATTCTCTCGGATTGTGGAACGCAATTCATTTCTGATCTCATGAGAGAAATTTACAGACTGTGAGAACAGCTTTTACCAATCCTGACTCACTTCGTCCTCACCAGTTTTCGGGCGAAAGTGACCCAGAATGAAGGTTTTCCTGTTCTCTGACAAGTAAGCCTTCAATAACGATTATCTACAAACTTTTCAGAGAGTAACGTAGGGGAAAGCAGCAGGGGCTGAACACATCCCCATAGAGTAACGTAGGGGAAAAGCATTAGTCGCTGAACGCACCCCGTACACAAACGGTGTAGGCAGGCAAGCCTTTAATGCTAATTGTTGACCTGCCTAAGGAATCCGCACTATCAGAATACAGCAGAGACCCGCCATTAGGTTGAAACCTGATCACTTAATTTTGCTAGGGCCTTACGAACCCGGGGCAGACAAGAGGGCTTCGTTTACACAGAGCACAGCACACAGTCAATTAGTTGTCAATGACGACA
>JAFLJL010005732.1:22500-45000 GCA_018398815.1 Conus ventricosus | reverse complement strand
CACCACAGCAGCCCAAGACCGCCATCTTCTTCGTCAGCATCGACGGGAGCCTTACCAAACCGCTGCCAACACAGCCAGGAACACCGTCGGCAACCATGGCAGGCCAATCAGCAACAGGACCGTGCGTCGCCGACTGAACACAGTTGGTCTCCAATGCAGGCGTCCAGCCCGGCGACCTATCCTGACACTCCAGCATCGCCAGAACCGTCTGCAGTGGGCACAGATCCGCGTGCATTGGCGCCATCGGGACTGGGGCCGAGTCCTCTTCAGTGATGAAAGCCGGTTCTGCGTCGACCCAGGCGATGGCCGCATCCGGATCTGGAGAAGAGCGGGGGAACACTTCACGGATGCCAACATCACCGAAAGGGACCCATGGGGTGGTGAAAGCATCATGATATGGGGGGCTATCGGCATAAATCGCCGTATTGGGCCAGTCATCTTCCAGAATGTGGGTCCAGGACGTGGTAACGGGGTCACTGCTGTTCATTACATCGACCAAGTTCTGAGGCCCCACATCCTGCTGCATTTCCAGCGGCATCCGCAGAACCTGTTTCAGCAGGACAACGCAAGGCCGCACACTGCCCATGCTACGCAGAACTTCCTGAGGCAGAACAACATCAATCTGCTGCCTCACCCAGCCCGTTCTCCCGACCTTAACCCAATAGAGCATTTCTGGGATGCCCTTCAGAGGCAGTTGAACCAGCTCAACCCCAGACCCCAGACAGCAGCTCAGCTTGCTGTTGCTGTGGGCCAGGTGTGGTGGCAAGTCCCCCAGAGGCAGACCAACACTCTGGTGCGCTCGATGTACGCAGGTGCACAGCTGTGATCAATGCTCGAGGTGGTCACACCAGATACTGACATTCTGCTGTTAACACAGGGTCAAGGTCAAGTTCATGTGACCTTATTTTCTACCAGAATGAACTTTGAAAGGACACTTTTGCGGTGTTCGATTGCTTTTTCTCACTTTCTATTACCAGTTCAAAGGAATCGGTAGCCAAATTACATCAAAATTTCTATACAGTTTGTTTTCGCGTTTTTTATGCCTCTGAGTATATTTTCTGGTGGTTCTTAAGTCAACGGAAGATCATCTCTCGGGGTCATGATACTTAAAGTGTCTTTTTATATGACGATACACAGTATTCTTCCTATGGACACCCGTAGATATTTTCACGCCTCAAGGTGAGTGCGTGGGCAAGAAAACTGATGCTCCATAAATGACCAGTCAAAACGGACTCTGGTCCTTGAGCGTGGACGTTTGTTGTTATTGCTTTTGTTGTTGTTGTTGTTGTTGTTGCTGTTGTTGTTGTTGTTTTGACTGAGTAATTAAGGGTTAGTCAGACGTTAGAAAGGCATTCGGACAATGGAAACAAAGAACGAGCATTTACTTATCTTTGCAAATTCGGCGCAAGATGGGCGTTGAATGAAGCATTTGAGAAGATATGTGATTGCTCGGTCTTCTTTTATGTTGTCCTACATGTTGTTTATCTTGCCTGAAGGAAACCTAAGTGGCCGAAACGCGTCGTGTGTGTCCATGTTAAACAGTGGATTTAGTTGAAATTCCTTTAAAACTGTTCATTTCCGCCTGCTGTCACCTTACTTTCTAACCCACAACGTCTCAATGTTTGTTTTCTGTCTTTTTTGTGTTGTGGGTGTTTTTTTTTTTCTCCAAGGCAATAGGAGTATGTGTACATAAACATAAGCATAATGATCAAATATTGTAATTTCTTATGCCTTTTTTGTATTTAGAGCTTTTAGAGTCGAGAGAGAGAGAGTTAGAGGATAGAGAGAGAGGATGAGTGAGAGAGGAGAGAAGAGTGGAGAGCAGAGAGTGAGTGGAGAGATGACGTGAGTGAGAGTGAGAGAGAGAGAGAGAGTGAGAAGAGGGAGAGAGAGATAGAAGAGAGCGAGAGAGAGAGAATGAGACAGGTGAGAGAGAGAGAGAGAGAGAACGAACGAAAATCGAACGAACGAATACGAATCTTTCTTAATGAGGGAAAAGCGGAATAAGCACAACATGGCTTTTTTACATCCGGCCCTCAATGATGGGACATATATGAAAATGCAATATTTACATCAGCAAAATAATCGAGAATAGAAGTTAACATACTTTAAACGCTATATTTAGAAGAAGAAACGGTTAACCAAAGATAGAAACAATCAATGCTGGAAAAGAGAGAGAGAGAAGGAGAGTTGAGAAGTGTCAGAGTAGAAGAGGAGAGAGAGAGATGAGAGAAGAGAGAGACAGGGACAGACAGACAAGACAGACAGACAGACAGAGTAAGAAACAGGTGAGGGTGGGGAGGGGAGGGGTCATCATATCTAGTTCATGGAAAAAAGGTTATTGGAAAGATAGATAAATTTATAAAAAGAAACATTATCACAACTATAAAATTAATAAACACCTTTTCTGGCGAATATAAAATCATTGAAAAGGTCCACAAAATTCTCTGTAAGGCAAAGACAAAAATTTTCACATGCAAGCAGCACCTTTGGAGCACTAGATGGAGAGTGACCAGTACAGAGAGAGAGAGTGAAAGCATGAGATGAGAGAGACGAGAGAGAGAGAGAGTGAGAGAGAGAGTGAGAGGACATAAGACAGACAGACTGACAGACGCAGACAGTGAGACAGCGAGGAGAGGAGAGAGAGAGAGAGGGGTGCAGGTGGAGAGATAGAGAGAGGGGGGGGGGGGGTTTAAGAGCTTGAATGGAAAATTCTGTCAGGAGTTGGGTATGAAGTGCCCTTTTAAAGCCTATATTACTGGCATGAACATCAAGAGAGGGGTGAGAATGGCAGTGCCACTTATGAAGCGACGGAGGTGTGTAGGACTGGTTTTAATATTATTTATTTGTATTGGACGGGGTATTTCAATTTTAGAATAATGGCCGATTTCTTTAAATCTTTATTTCTCTGTAATTGTAGTGGGAGACGACCCGAAGAATCTTAAACATGAAAGAATGCTTTTTTGAATTTAAGCATATAGTATATGAGTAATAATTATCCAGATCGGTTTAGGCTAGTATGTTAAACTTTACCGATTTTACATAAGTAATTTCAGGGAACGTGCTATAAAAGACTAAAAACAAAGGTTTTTTGAGTACTTGTTTACTTGCTGATTCCCAAATTGTAGATGCATAATTTATATGGGATTCTATTTAAGAACGTTGAAAAAAATTATTTACGTGTATGGCTGTATAGGAAATGGCTTTATCTTGGACAGCGGGTATTTCTTTTCGAAACTGTTTAGCATAAGACGTACATGTTACACTTGAAGTTTGTTGTCTATAACTAATCCTAAATTTAATGACCAGATGTTTCTTCGATTGTTATTTCTATTGATAGATAGGGGGTGTGCTCGTTTTATGAAAGGTTTTTGGACAGTTTTTGTCGTGTGGTTATGAGCTTATGTTTGGTTTTAATTCAGGAGGCATTCGGTTAGTGGTTAATACTTGCTGAATTAAACATTGATAATTTTCTCTTTGTGATAACACGCATGAACAGTAGTGTCATCGGCGAACATTTCACAAATGCGTGGGAGATAAACAGGGGCAGATCATTAATTATATATGATGATAAGTAGGGGTCCTAGGACGGAAGCCTTGATGAACACATGTTTTGAGAGGCAAAATTGAATATTGGCGTTCATGAATTGAGGACAATTTGTTTTCTGTCGCTAAAAACGAAGAGTTGAGTTCTAGAGCATTATTAGATAGACGGTACAATTTTACTTTTTTTAGAAGCAGAGTGTGGGATTTTAACAATCAAAAGCTTTTTGCAAATGTCATAAAAATGACACAGTCACTTGTGTTGTCATTGATATCTGTGAGCCATTTGTCTACTAGGGTTGCGTCATGTGCATGTGTGACAGGAGTGATGTTTCCTGAATAACCAGACTGAATTTGGGTGAAATATGTTATATTTGTCAAATTGGTTAAGCATGCATCTTCTTATGGATCTTCTAACGGTTTGTGATTACCACAGAATGGTAGGAAAATTGGTCTGTAATTACAAGGATCGAGGTCGTACACTGATTTTATAGATGGGTCTTACCCTAGCAATTTTTGAATAGATTTAGGAAATTGGTTTTTAGATATCATTAATTTTGAGATGTTGGTCAGTGTATCAGAAATATTACTGGGCTGCAAGTTTTAGGATTTGCCATCTTTACCGTCTAGCCACGGCACATTGTTTATTCTTTTAGCGGATCAGGGGCTTTATATACTTCATGGACTGACATTAGGGGATGTCTAAGTCTCGAGGATATTGATTGGGAATAACAGAAATCGTTTAATTATGTAGAGGGTTGTTTTGGGCTAGATCTTTTCTGTTGTTATGGTGTTGTAGCATTTTAGCTTATTACAAAGATGGTCATTATGTTCTCGGGACTCAGGGGTACTTCATGTGATATTTTTTTACTGATGTTTTGGTTTGTCAGCTTGATTGATAGCATTCACCATTGCTCTGCTATTGGTAGTAGAAGAAACAGTTCTTGAAAGTCTTTTTCTTAACTGTCGTTTTACAATAATTAACTTGTTTTCTTTGGTTTACAAATTCTTTCTTAGTTCCGTTGACAAAAGGTGATCTCCTTTGGTTCTTAGCGTCTGTAATCTTTGATGGCCTGGTAACTGTGGGCTGCTTCTATCGCGACTTGGTTTTGTAAAGGTGTAGGTTTATATATATTTTTAAAAAATGTGGTCCAAACTTTCCCAGGCTTGCATCAGGATTGTATTTTGGTTAGACTAGAATGATGTGAATTGCTCAAATCAAAAAAATTAATTTTTATCCAATATTCCGTAAGCACCTGTTTCTTTTAATCGTGTGACCCTTTCTTCGGAATTTTAACTCCTTTTCGACAAGTGAATCATATGGGAAATGATCACTACTTCCAACCTAGCTGTGATCACACTTTGTTAATTGCTTTGTGTTCGTGGTGTTAATGTGTTCAATAAGGTTTTGGTTGGTGGTTGTTGCCCTTGGGGTTTATCGATTAACTGACAAGTTGAAAGATTCATAGCTTTTGTTCCCATGTGTTGTTACATTTGAGCCAAATCATTGTTAAAATCGTACAATACAATATCAGATCATCGACGAAAGGCAAGGAATAATTCTTCTTACAGTAGAGTGAAATTGTTCAATCCAACTGACATGTTCTGATTGATTGCGGTATATGAAACCCAGTTGAAAACTGGCTCACCATTTTTAAAATCAACTTGGATCATATTGACTGGTGTGTTTGAGTATTACGAGGTTCAAACACATATATACTTTATTATATGGTGGATGTACACTACCAAACCGTCTCTGGGGATGTTTCGAATACTTGGCGGATTATTTTAATCCAGGATGTGGAGATTTCTGAATCTAGAATGTGTTCGGTAAGGCGTGATTCGGCAAAAGCCAAAAATATGGAAATGCTTACAAGCTATTGTCTAAACATTGAACATCCAGTATATTGGATTGATAATTGATTTATGTTGAGGAATCCCACTCTAAAAGCCATCTTTAGGAACGGCCAAGTTTTCTATAGTGTCAGGCATCTTAAGATCGGCTAAGCAGTCGATGAAATAGGGGATACACGAAATATTAAAAAGTGGGGGAGGACGCGTAGACGGGTATGTGGTGTTAATGGAAGAAGGAGGTGAGGGGAAAAAAGCCTAAGCAAACAAACAAAACCCCAACATACAAACAGCAAAAATAACCCGACGAGCTACAACATCTAGGAAAAACAGCAAGAAGATTAACAAACAGTAATACAAGTTTTGTTTTATAGGCGACAATGGAAGAATTCTTTGGTCACAAGACACAAGAGATGCTTGTTGTTTACTCTTAATAGCAACTTATACTTGAGTCGGTCTTACGGATTAACGAGAAAGAATATATCTTTCCAAAGATCCAGAAACTGTGGTGCGTTACGTGCACATTACATTAAATTTTCTTACGGACATAAGCAAACATTCACAAACCCCAAAAATTATATACAGACATGCACACACATTTTTACACTATAAACGCGCTAACATTGCACAAACAATAAGTATTTTTTCTTACGAATATAAGCAAACACTCATTCACACACAAAAGCAAGAATGGCATGCACTCAAATTCAACTACAAGAAAAGAAAAAAAACCCAGAAGTAATGTTATACGGAATTCATTTAAAAAAAGGAATTGGGAATAAAAAAAACCAGGGAGAAAAAAAAGATAAAAAAAAAAAAAGAAAAAAAGTCATCCTTTATATGAAGAGGTTAATGATGGATAGCTTCGTGCGGTACGTCCAAGTGTACACAAAACTAGACAAACGCACGCACGCGCACGTGAAAGCTCCCCCCCCCTCACCCCATTCCATCACTTCCAAACACACGTTGGAGCCGCAGTAGCGTGCGCGCTGAAAAGGAGAACACAGGGCAAAAGAGGAAAGGAGTGTGGTAGACAGACACTGAACTGGTGATGAACTTCGTTATGTCATTTGATATAGGGGACAAGCCGCTTTGATTTTCAGACATATGTGAAGCCATCTCTCAGCGATGTCCGGCATTTGGATGGGATTCTGTCTTACTGCTTGTGTGGTGGGGGTGTCATAAAATTTGTCATGTCACTCGGGTTCCTCGGTAACTTGAAGAGTGGATCATACTTCCGGAGGATGAGGGAGGGAAGTATGGGACATGGTGGCCTTGGGTGGGTGTAGGAATGTGATCAGCTCTGTTTTAATTGGTTATTTCAGGCCAGGATTATTTGAGGAGGGCTGTGGGCCGAAATGAGGCGTATACTTTCGTTAGGTTGTTTGGTTACAGTCTCTACTACTTGAAACAGTGTTGGGTTGCTAGCAGAAGATTGTGTTCTGATGATGAAAGGGGAGGGTAGTCAGGTTGGTGGCATTGAAATCAGCGTGTTCAGCAACGGTATTGGGGCATGGGGGGGGTTAGTGCGATTGTTCATAGTTGGAATTATTTTGTACTGTTCTTTAGATTGAATAAGGAGGTCTGACAGAGTGTATTTCCACTTTTTGAGAGGTCCTCATAACAGTTTGATGTTTTCTGCTAGTCTGGACAGTACTTCTAGCATTCGGGATGAGGTAGTAGAGTTTTCTGTAAAGGACTTGTGTCAGAGGCAAACGTTTGAAAGTGGTCATATAAAATTGGCGTGGTACTTTGCACAACTCTGTTTAAGGTTGCGGTTTTGATGGGTGGATAGTATTATTGTGGAATGTTTTCCTTTTGCGGGCCTGTTGGGTACCTAAACAAAACACGTGCATCGGTAATTGTTTTGCGAATGTAGTTTAGTGAGATCACTCCCCACGTTTCGTAGACACAGGACTGAGGGATGAGTTTAAAACCACATGATTGATAATGTCGTTCAGTGTGGGGTCAAGGTGTTGAAAGAAGCCAGGTTTGGAGGTCTTTTGAAGGACATGCCAGGGATACAAGTTTTGAAATTATAAACGTTCTGGTCGAAGGGGCTAGTATTTGGGGTTTACGTGAACGTATTGTAGAGTAGCACAATGGTTATGATGTTGTTTTGTCAGGATAGTCATTTTGTGACAGCGTCCCTCAGTGGGGGAGTGGGTTTTGAATAAGAATTTGTTTCATTTGGAAGAACTGGAATTCTTTGAGATCGATTTACGAAACCTGTTTTCGGTTTAGTGTCAGTGTCTGGATAGAATGAAAATGCGTGGACGTGCTGAATGAAAAAATGAAGTGGTCTTTAAATCTGTTCGGGCGATCAGTGGGAGAGTCGGGAATTTCTGGTTGACACAGGGTGGAACCATGTTTACTGTCAGTGGTTTGGGGAAGGGTTTCTGTCACCGGCATTATTCTTTATTATCTGTACAGACACACTGTCTAATTGGATGAAAGATGTAGGATCTGTCTTCGTAAATACGTGTGCTGGACATCGTTACATCTGGGACTTGGACATTTCAGTCTGAGTGCAGACTGTCATACGTGTGCGTTAGATTGTTGTAATTTTTTAGCTCTGATTGTAAAGATCTAATTGTGTTTTGATTGAATTGTTCTCTTTGTGTATTTGGTTGTTCGCTGATTGTAAGGTGGAAAAGTTTTCTTCCTTACACAACACATACCTAAGAAAACAGATAAGTTCAATCATCGGAATTATTTGTACTTACTATAATCGATTTGTACCCCCACTTTACGTCCCTGATGGCGCTTTGACTGAATTGTCGAAATGGGACGAGACAAAAAGTTTGGGTGGTCTGATGAAGTGCAGAATGGCTTTAGTGTGTGTCTGAACACCTCAATCTCATTTCCTGTTTTCTTTTTGTTGTTAATTCTCCTCTCAGAAGACTTTATTTTGAGTAACCATTGCCAGTTCAAAGGATTGGGAGCGGTATTTGCAGGAAAAAAGTGCTTTTTAAATCACCGTGGAATACGGCAGTAAAAAGTTCTCATAGACACAGGAATAATTACTCAAATATGTAGAGAGAGCGCTTGGCTATTGTTATGGGCATGTGAGAAATTGCCAGGTTCTTGCATGGAAGAAAGTTTCGGTTACAGTCGTCCACAAGGGGCTAGGGGTCGTTCCTGCAATCGTCATAGACTATGTACAACAGATTTTGATGGTGGCCGTGGCATTGCAGGAATCTAAATTTACTAGTGATATGTGCCTGGAACACAAAAATGTAATGGCAGATTTGTTGTCAGTGTATGAATATTATTGGATCAAATGTAACAGTCTTGAAGGGAATGAATTGGTCTTTATGTTAACAGTGTGTGATCATTTGAAAGAGTGGTATTGTTTGCTTACTGCTATTTCAGTGAGTTGGTATTTTTTGCTTAATGGGCTTGTTGAAGTTAACTGGCAAAACTACTTGCAATAACTTCCCAACCTGGCATAAAATAAATACTCTGATGTTGAGATATTACACATATATCTTCTGCTTTATGCTTTTCTAAACAATGAAAAATCATCATGTTACTATTATTGCTTGTGAAGTGTGATATTTTATATGTGCATATGCAAATAACAACTTTAGAATGGATATAGACATATTTTGATGTGTTGTGGACAAACCTTTTGTTTTCATTGTCCATTGTCAACAATGGTAATTAGTTTGACGTTTCAATGGACTTTAACATTACATGGTGGGGATTAAAATACGATTTTTTATTGGTTACGTTGTCTCTGAGAAACTTTTTCATTGGAATTATTCTCATTTTCATGAGGATTTTTGAAACACATGATGAAGAACAAAGATAAAGAAAAAAAAAAGTGCTCCATCTTAAATTATAAGCACAATGTATACTGTGAATTGTCAATATCCCTTATTGTTTTTGTCCATGTAATTTGTGGAATGTAATTGTGTCATGTGGTGATGGATTGTGATTTTTTTTTTCTTTTTTTTGTTTTTGAAAGGTGAATTTGAAAAATGGTAGTTATGGTGGCTCATGATGTGTGATTCCATTCGGGTGATGGAACTAATTCTAGTGATTAGATTGTGGATGGATACACATTTGGTGATTCGTGGCTGAGATGTGTTTTAAGTGAAGTGGTGTATACTTTAAAAATAATTTAAAAAAAAGGTTTTTTTTTCATCCTGGAGGGGGGGGCGGGGGGTCATGTGAACGTAGCCTAACATCAGGCATGTGTCGCTCCATCACTTTTAGTCTACCTTTCACCTTGACATCAACTAAAAAGGAAGAATATCATTGTGGCTGACTAGTGTAGCGGGCGTCCCATAATTGTGAGGAATCACTCGAAAAATAGTAATAGGGTTGGTCAGTGGGCGAAAGTGAGCCCTCTAAGAGATATAGTTTTATATGGGCTGGTAGGTGTACTGGTCGTGTGTTTTGGGAACTCTGTGTTTGCAATCACTTGGAGGAGAGGAAGAATTAGTTTTAGCCCGGTGATTGCCTAAAGAATCGAACCCTGTCAGGGTCGTTCGTCAAGGGAGGTCCTACCACTGACAGGCATTTCCAGGTGAGCCATAGATAATTGGAGAAAGGTACAGGGGAAAAGGTAAAGAAAAGAGAAGGAAGATGTTCACATGTTAATATTGGGATGCAGGCTACTTACACGAACTTTTTCGTGTTTCAGCCTCTCCCTTCACCCTTTCACCCTTCAGCTATTTCTCCTCTGATGCTGCGACGGCATCTGAATGCCCACGTGCTGAAATGGGTGTTTAACGATGGCATGGTGTGGGGAGCACCCGTTTGTCAGCACAAGCAATGAAGACCCCGGGTTCAGGGAAGTCGGATCTATTTCAATGCACAAGTGTGTTCATGGGGCAAGCGCTTTTTATGATGGGGGCAGGGCATCATGGATGGTATGGGGGCGAGAGCTTTTTTTCTGATGCAAAGTATGGGAATCATGATGGTATGAATTGTTTATTCTCCTGTCTTGGATCTTGGGACAATTTTGTCTAATAGGCCATGACATTATATTCTTGGGGATGTTGTTGTTGTATTTACTCCGATAAGAAGGAGAATCTAGCGAGGCTTTATTTACTTATTTAAGTCGTAACTTGATATATTTTCAGTGTGGAGAGAGAGTGGAGAGAGAGAGAGAGAGAGAGTGACGAGTGAGAGAGGTGAGGAGAGTGTGTGAAGTGTGAGGAGAGAGATGAGAGAGAGAGACGAGTGAGAGAGTTGAGAGAGAGGTGAGAGAGAGAAGGAGAGAAAGTATAGATTTGTTTGAGATTTACTGGAGTGCGATTATCGTTTATCGGGAATTGTTAAGTCATCTTTCTAAAGTGTTTACCCTGAGGAGAGGGGGGAGAAGAAAAAACATTCGGTAGTGCGCCTTTTGGTTGTCTGGGGGGATTGCGTGTTCGTATGGAGTTATTTAATGTCTGGATTGCGTGTTGTGCAAGACTGACAGTGTGACAACGACTTCGCACAAAAAAAAAATAACCTGGGACTCATGAAATTAATACTATATGTTGATTTACACAACAAATATGCTTCACGAACAGAAATGCAGATCAGACAGGCTGTTTACTGAGGAAGAATCAATAACTTGATCACAGCGAATTCGTTTCAAAACAAAGTCTACTCATTCACTGTCACTGTGTTAGTTTTTGGTAAGTTCAAAATACATTAAAAAGTGTGCACCGCGCTTGTTATTTTATTGACTTTGTGTTGGTTTTTTTTAATATAACGTTCCACCGAGTCGTTTTTTCACCTTCGTTCTTACGTTTGCTGGAATATCAAGTTCAGTTTTGACTGTAGGTGTACCTGTAAAATGGTGAATTAATTCGGCTATGATGAGGAGAGTGATGAGAGAGAGTTGAGAGGAAGGGAGAGAGTGTTGAAGAGGAGAGAGAGAGTCGAGTGGAGCAGTGTGAGAGAGAGAGAGAGTTGTGGAGAGAGAGGTTGAAGGATAGAGGAGAGGAGAGTGTGAGTGAGTGAGTGAGAGAGAGAGAGAGAGAGAGAGAGAGAGAGAGGAGAGAGAGAGAATTACACAGAACAGAAAAATGTGAGGGTAGCTTGGTTAAGGATATGGTTTGTGAAGGCTGGTTTCCATTGTAGGATATCTTCCTATCATGCAGATTAAGTTCGCTTGTGTACTGTAGATGCTCAGGACTGACTGCCTTATATTTACCACTTCTGGTTAGGACAAACGCAGGATGTGTTTGTTTATTGTTGCATATAGTTTGTGGTGATTTCAAACCAGGAGGTTTCTTCCTTGGCTGTGTGCACTCATAAGCCACTTTTCTCAACCCGAGAATCAATGGCGACATGATTGTGTCTTTTTTCATACTCTCCAGTGTGTGAAGAAAATTAGTTGTAGGCAATTACAAGCAATACGTTTTTAAAAAAAACATGACAGTAACTACTGTGCAATAGTGATTAATTTCACGTCTAAGGAAATATCCAGCGCAGCAAAGTTACAGGACATGATGAGAATGTTACTAAGGTTAAACCGAGTGTGTGTGTGTGTGTGTGGTGTGTGTGTGTGTGTGTGTGTGCTGTGTGGTGTGTCGAGGGTGTGTGTGTGTGTGTGTGTGTGTGTGCGGGCGCGTATGCGTGCGATGTGTGCGTACGTGACTTGTGTGTGTTAGGTTGTTTGCGCGCGCGCGCGCTGTGCGCTGCGCGGTGGGTGTGTGTGTGTGTGTGTGTGTGTGTGTGTTTGTGTGTGTGTGTGTGTGTGTGTGTGTGTGTGTGTTATGTGTGCGTGTGTGTGCGTGTGCGTGTGTGGGTATGATGATGTGTGTGTTGTAGTGTGTGTGTTGTGTGTGTAGAGTGAGAGTGAGAGATGAGTAGATGAGAGAGAGAAGAGGGAAGAGAGAGATGAGAGAGTGAGGAGAGGTCCATCTGTGGTCCTAATAGGTTATGACTGGATTTTTTGTTTTAGTGACTGTCTAATCTGTGTTCACACGGAAGATGATGCCAATGATTTAGGATATATAAAGAAAACAAATGGCTTTACCTACACCAAAGTGCCACTAACAGCTCAAAACGAAACTTCATCCTGACAAATTCTACAGTTTGGGAAATGTCTTCTGGGTTGAGGAGAAAAACCCTTGGATAGTAACTTTCAGCATGACCCTCAGGATGATAAATTGCTTTGTACCTATTTACATAAAGCATCAGCATATTCCGTCCTTGGTGACTGCATACTGCTGACACTAAACCATATGCACTTGGTGATTTCAGACATAATAAGGCCAGCCACATTTCTTCAAGACATGTCGGTATCGCACTGGATAAAAAGATAGTTACGATCTGGAGTGCCTACTTTCCGTTAAACGTCCCTTGCTGGGTTCATTATGAAGTTTGGCCGTTTCAGTCCGTGACTGAAGGGCTTACTATAACATTTTCCACAATTCAACATTGGAAATATCTTCATCTAAATCTAAACGTTTTCATTCTGTGACAAAGGATAGGTTCTGTGTTCGGACTGGTATCAGCTGGGACTAATGTCGTCATAGTCAGAATAAAATTGACATCTTCTATGCCACAGAGATTTAGACTTGAGGCGTCTCTGCGGTGGACAGGTCAGGAAGACAGTCGGAAATTATCAAATTTTCTGTTCGGCTGAGTGAGTCGTGATTCGGAAGAACTTAAGTACTATGGGTGAGCACTTGGTGTGTGTGTGTGTGTGTGTGTGTGGGTGTGTGTGTGATGTGTGTGTGGTGTGTGTGTGTGTGTGTGTGTGTGTGTGTGTGGGTGTGTGTGTGTGTCTGGCGTGCGTGGTGATTGTTGGGTGTGTGTTGTGTGTGTGTCTGTGTGTGTTTCGTGTGTCTGTTGTCTGTTGTCTGGGGCTCTGGTGTATGCGCGACCCCGGCATGCGTAAGTGTGTGGGTGTGTGGATGGGTGTGTGGTGGGTGTGTGTGTTTGTTTGTGCGCGTGTGTGTGTGGGTGTGTGTGGTGTGTTGTGTAGTGGTGTGTGTTGTGTGTGTGTGTGTGTGGTGTGTGTGTGTGTGTGTGTGTGTGGGTGGGTGATGTGAGCTGTGTGTAGTATTCAGTAGTATTTGTGAGTGCGTGTGACTGTGCGTGCGTGTGTGTGCAAGGCATGTGTGCATGTGTTTGTCTGTTATCTGGTTCAGGAGTGTTGTTTGTTTGTGCGTGATACTTACACCTTAACCTGTAAAATAATGAAACTCTAAAACAGGTCATGGGCTTGGTAATGATGTGTTTCACAGCACAAAGCATTTCAAGATGACATGACGCCAATGGTGAGGTTTGTGTACACAGGCAATCTCTGCTTACAAACCAGGTATCTTTCTGGCGTATTCCATGAAAAACAAAGGCTCCATATGCGCGATTGTGCACGAGGTTTCTGTTGCGTGAATGCAACACACAGCAGAGCTGTGCAATGGCCTTTTACAGTAAGATGTACCATGTTACATTTTGGAACGCCCAAACCATTTTTTTGGCACAAGCTGAAAAGGAAAAACCGGCAGCTTTCTACTGAAACGTGTAGCTGATCCATGGCAGCCAAAATCTCTGTCAAATTGGGGATTTTTGTAGTTGTTGGTTGTGTTTTCTAAATCATGTTTTTCGAGGGTTTTTCTGACACCAAAATTTAGCATTGTCCAGCACGGACTTTGGGTCCAAAGAACGAGAACCAAAAGTAAATTATAAACTTTAATGAATGGTAAAGGGAAATTCTCGGGCCTGATTTTCGAAGGAATTATGACACACCAACGCAGAAAGTCACTACTCGCCACCATAACATGCCTGAAGGTTCAAGAACTTCACAAGAAGGGTGGAGCTTTTCCCTTGCAATTAGACTAAACCTCATTTTTGGTTACACTGTTTTTGTTTTACTTTTTTTGCAGGCGTTTTTATGAGAGCAGAGTGAGTGAGAGCAGAGAGAAGGAGAGAGAGAGAGAGAAGAGAGAGAGAGAGAATTAATGTTACTTCTCAAACCGCAAATATATTCTGTTTGTGGCGTATTGGGAATTCGTTGATTTATGTACAATATGTCTTTTTCTTTATTTCAGTTCATTTCATTGTCGTATGTACATATTCACATGTATCATTTATCCATTTATCTATTTGTATTCATTCTATTTTGTGAAATGGTTTGGTGAGAGAACGAATTTAACAAATAGTTTGTACTTCTGTGAAAAGAAAAGTGTTCGTGTTTCTTTATTTTGGGGTGGTTGCCTTGTCAGTATGAGGGAGCGCTTGTTTTCATGAAAAATGTTATTGAATGAGTAGGTGTAGTGATATACACATGGGACTATTCAGTGTATAGTGGACTGGGCATCACGGCCACAATTGTGTTTAAAATGACATGAGCTCAGTGTCCTTCTTGGATACAGATTAACCACACGTTTGGACGCGGGATTCAATCACTTCCTGCTGCAATGCGTGAGAGAATTAAAGCGGCACAGTTAGAGTCAAATGATAAAATCTGAATGCAGTTTAATATACGATCTCTTCATTTCGGCATTCGCGTTGTTGGGGGAGTCGATGGAGTGGTTCATCAATTTTTCCATAGTCACACATACACGCACACACACACACACATCAACACAACACACACACTCTCCACATACACACACCACACACACACTCACACACAACACAAAAAACACACACACACACACACACACACACACCACACACACAACACACACACACACACACTCACAATATATAGATTATTATATATATATATTTATATTTATTATTTTATATATATTTATATATTATCTATATATATATATAGATATTTAGTGTGGTTAAAATACACATGAAAGATTTTTGATAGTGCTTACCCCTTGGGGAGAAACATTATATATGTATATATATAATATATATATTTATATATATATATTTATATTATATATATAAGCGGCACAGTTTTGAGTCAACATGATAAAATCTGAAGGCAGTTTTATTATACGATCTCTTCTTTCTGCATTCGCGTTGTTGGTGGAGTAGCTGGAGTGGTTCTTTAATATTTCCTAGTTCAAACACACCACACCCACACACAACTACACACACACACACACTCTCCACACACACACTCACACACACATTTTATATTTTATTATAGATATATTTATATATTTTTATATATATATATTTATATATGTATATATATAATTCCAAGGGATAAGTACTGGCACATTTCAGCAACTTATCCTTGGAATTTATTAGTTTTTTGTATTAGTCTCTTGCGGATTCTTTAAAGAACTGGCCCTCAGCATTGAGTTCTTAAGAGTTATCTTTTTTATATTTTCTACTTTTCACAATAAAAATGGAGTAGCTTGTTTTGCTCTTTCATGACTTCCTTTTGCTCTTATGTTGGGGACTTTGGCTGTTTTTTTTTTTTTTTTTTTTTTTTTTTTGAAAAACTCAACAAACATACTACGGTTTTGCACACAGCCTTTTATGGGATAGCATTCTTCTTAATTCTGTAAAAGGCTGAGAGTCTTACTTTCGCTTTACGCGGTCACTAAGGAGAAACACCAGGTTTCGAATATCAGGCTTGACAGGAGTTATGTGTAGTGTGTTTTCATCCCTATTGGAGATTATAAGCTTGCTTGAAGGATTTTTGAGAAGCAATTATTTTATTTTTCCCCATCCACCCACTTGAGGCAGTTAGTTAGTTAGGCAGTTTTTTCTACCATTGAGATATGAATGCTTATCTCCCCTGTTTCTTCAATCTAAGACCTAAGACAAGCTTTGTTTATAATTGAATATATATATATATATATATTTTTAATATATATATATATATATATATATTATACATTATATATTTATATATATATATATTTATATATATATATACACACACTCACACAACCAAAAAGCTAGGGGAGGGTGAAAGAACCACACACCCTAAACCACGCGGGTGAGCGCTGACCTAGATTTGGATCGGTGACGTTTTTTGAAGAGCTGTGTCAAAATTAACGGTTTTAGTACTTTTCTCCAATTAATTCGCTTACATGGATAGTATACTAGCAGTTGAACACACTGCTGAACCCCCACGCGATGTAATCGCCAAAATATTAAGTACATTTTAGACACCTAAAAGTATTTCTAATTCTAAACTTGGTAGTTTTCATGGTAGCAGTCAGTCAGTTTCCGGAAGTAGCCATCGCCATTGTTGTTTTGGTTTGTAGTCTGGCATTGCCTTTGTAGTTGTCTCATCTATGGGAATCGCGGGAGTAAGCTACTGGTCTGTAGCTCACATACTGGATCAAGTGGAACTGATCCTCGCTGGTTGCATTACTCATCCAGAAGCGCAAGAACATTCAGATGAATTCAAGGGTTCGTCAGAAGCACAGGAAACATTTCAATTGTAGTGATTGTCGAGGTGTGTGCCAATCTGGGGAGATAGTACAATAAGGACTAATGGAGTGATGTTAACAATGTTTTTCCCCTGAGTCACGTACGCCTGCTACTTGTGCGCATATGACGTCTGTTATTGAGGAATCTGGGTTGCACCTGGACTGCAGGGTGGAGGCAGCTGTCTGTGACAGTGATGAAATGATGTCGTCACTGTTCAACTCTTCAAACCCAGAATGACCAGTCTGTGAGCAAAAGTGAGAGAGCTGACGGGCAGGGAGAGGAGCTGAAGCGCAGGCGGGCGGAGGTGAAGTTCACGGCAGAGCTGGCGGATACTGGAGTGAGAGCTGTCATATTATTCCTCCGCAACAACTTGTGAATGTTCGGGGTAGGGGAGAGGGCAGCCAGCAGGGGCGTGAGAAACAGCACTCGGGAGGTGTTAAGCAAAGGTGCTGTCACTCTCGCACCTAGTTAAGGGAAGGTGGACTGTTGATCCTATGTATGTGGAAGCAGGTGCATCGAAGTAGGGTGGATGCGCAAGAAGGGTGCTCAAATAGCGCAAAAAAGCCCTAGAGGGAATCCTAGTGCGGCTTGTGTCCAGACGGGTACGTGTTGAAGTGGTACGCGAGAGGATATCTCCGCGGTACGAAGTTCTGATGGTGGAGATCCCCCCGCGCGGCCTTCTCTCTCGCTTTGTTACACCAAGGACAATAAGCAAGTGTTTTTCTTCTGCGGGACTTAGAATGTTTTTTTTTTTAACGGTTTTGACTCTTGACAATATGATGGCCCAAGACTCTGGGGATAACCCTGACTTTTTAAAAAATCTTTAACTACTAAACATTGAGCAGTTTGGAAAATGAAAGTATGTTTTGGGTGGAGATGGAATGTAGTGCTTGTTTGTAAGTTAGATTCACCAGAATTATATCAGTTCAGCAAATTGGCTAGAACTCGTATAAACAATAACTGTGCATGGCGACGAAATTGGAATCGATAGACATTTTCGGAACATTATATCTTCTTTAAGTAATATAACTGGGCGTAAACTGTATTAGTAGTTAAACAAGGTTGGCTGGATTTTTTTGATATCATATAACTTACTTTGAGTGTCAGTGGCCTCTAACAAGGTTCTAGTTACAGGTCTGTTAATGACTTTATCGAATTGCTTCTGAGGAAGAAGAGACGAAAAGGGAGAGACAGTTTTTGGAAATTTAATATTCACTATTAAAAGAGAAGAAATTTGTATGTTGAGGTAAAAATGTAATACCAGAAATTAAAGAATAGCTCTCCAGTCTATACCTTGAAAATTTACTCTGAGCTTAAAAACGCGAAAAAATAGAGAAGTGCACGAATGTTCACCTTGTGAACAGGAACGTAGCAAGTAGTTGGCACGTGAACATTAGCATGTCGTGTGGGGTCTAGGCCAGGTTGTACATCTCGTAACAGTGGGTGAATGTTGCGGGTCAGGCGTTTTTGCACGTGGAGTTTGCATTGCCATGTGGACTTCCTTTGCCACGTGGCGTTTGTGAATTGCAACTCATGGGGCCCACCATTTGTGGAGGCTA
The DNA here is from genome assembly GCA_018398815.1 of Conus ventricosus. NCBI lineage: Eukaryota > Metazoa > Mollusca > Gastropoda > Neogastropoda > Conidae > Conus > Conus ventricosus. The sequence goes on along the minus strand of JAFLJL010005732.1, from coordinate 26,731 downwards.
TAAAATTTTAAAACCCAAAAAGTTAAAATCATCCCTTCAGAGGCGCAACATAAATGCCGGACTTTCTCGTCAAGATCGGTGCTAGCAATGGGCAACTGAGGCAGGGTGGGGTTCAATGAGGCAGGTCGCGATCGCATTCGGAGTCCACAGTTACACCGTTAATCGCCTTCTGAGACCGCTTTCAAGCAAGAACACACTGTATGACAGACCGTGGAGGGCAGACCGAGGGGGGGGGGGTCCACCACAGCAGCCCAAGACCGCATCTTCTTGTCAGCATCGACGGGAGCCTTTCCATACCGCTGCAAACACAGCAAGCAAACGTCCGGCAACCATGGCCAGGCCATTCAGCAACAGGACCGTAGCGTTCGCCGACTGAACACAGTGGTCTCAATGCAGGCGTCGGCCCGGGACTTTCCATGACACTCCAGCATCGCAGAAACCGTCTGAAGTGGGCACAGTCCGCGTTGCATTGGCGCCCATCGGGCTGGGGCCGTGTACTCTTAATGTTGAAAGTCGGTTTCTGCGTTGACCCAGGCGATGGCGCATCCGGATCTGGAGATGAGCGGGTTGGATACGCTACACGGATGCCAAACCCTCACCGAAGGGACCATGGGGTGGTGAAAGTCTTGATGGGGGGCTATCGCATAAATCGCCGTATTGGGGCTGTCATCTTCCAGAATGGGGTCCAGGAGACGTGCTGGTAATCGGGTCACTGCTGTTCATGAACATCGTCCAAAGTTCTGAGGCCCACATCCTGCCGCATTTCCAGCGGCATCAACAAGAACCTGTTTCAAGCGGACAACGCTAAAGGCGAACACTGCCCATTGCTAGCAGAACTTCCTGTGGCTGGAACAACATCAATCTGCTGCCTCACCCAGCACGTTCTACCGACCTTAACCCATTAGGAGATTTCTGGGATGCCCTTAAGAGGCAGTTTGAACCAGCTCAACCCCAGCCCCCATGACAGCCAGCTCAGCTTGATGTTGCTGTGGCCAGGTGTCGGTGGCAAGTCCCCAGAGGCTGGAACCCACACTTGGTGCGCATAGATGTACCGCAGGTGCACAGCTGGTCATTGCTCGTGGTGAGTACTCCAAGGATACTGACATTTGCTGTTAACACTGGGTCAAAGGTTCAAGTTCATGTGTCCCTTATTTTCTACAGAATGAACTTTGAAAGGACACTGCTGACGGTGTGCGATTGCTTTTATCTCATTTCTATCCAGTCAAAGGAATCGTAGCCAATTACATCAAAAATTATTCAGTTTGTTTTCGCGTTTTTTTTAGCCTCTGAGTTATTAAGGCGGTACAAACGATATTGTTCTGTTCTCTGTTTATGATCTGTGATTTTTAAATGCTGCTTTGAAAATTAGAGTAAAAAATCTATATCTTACTTTGCTTCAAAAAGAAAAAGGGATACGAACTTGATATAGACCTGGAGCATATATTAAATGTCTAAGTGAATAAGTTTAACAAAGAAAAAGGAGATACTAGAGCAAATCCCAAAGTGCAGCTACAAGACATAGCCCCCCCCCCCGAAAAAGTATGTAGAATGCATGATAGTTAGCTCAGGGAAATTGGATTCAGGAGGGTGAGAGCCCAGGCAGTACTTTTGTAGCTGGTGTAAAGAGTGTCTATTGATCGCTCAATGAGTTATCTGGAGTATAATGATGGTGAATTTATATAGATCAAAAGCAGTTCTTAAAGAAGTCAACGGGTTTTTATCAGCTGTTGTTTCAGAACAATTAGTGAAAAATGTTGAATCTTGGACACATATTGAGGGAGACTAATCATATTAACTCATGATTGAATGCTTCCAGTTAGAGGGCCCGCTAACTTTACTGTGAAGTTGAGTATCTAAAGAACTTGAAAAATAACTAGAGTCCTGGTCTAAATGGTTTAACAGAGTAGTTGCTATAAATTTGTCTTCATGAGTCTTGCTATTTCTTGTGGGTCTCTAAAATGATGTGGCTTTGTTAAGCAATGTTTGTGATCCACTCAGCGTCAGCGCATTATTTTTTAATACCCAAAGGATGAGAAGCCAAAAACATACTTAAAGAACGGGAGACTATTTTCTTCTTCTTGAATAAAGCATAAATAAATTGCTCGGTCTCATAATAGCCAGTAGAATTAATTGCGTTTGCCCTTAACTTATCACGAAGATCAGAAGGGCTTTATGGTCTGGGAGCTAATAGGTTGAAAATATAAGAAAAATTCTTTGATGTAATTCAGTGTTCTGAGGCGGGTGTATTCCTGGTTTATCTCTTGGCATTGATTTTGAGGAATAGCGTTCGTTTCTATTCGATTGGTCCTTTTGAAAAAGGTATTAAACTTCTTCAACTTTGGCCCTGGACAATATTAAATTGACTTCTTTTTTTTTACAGATATAAAAACATAACAACCTCTGAGCGTTAATGGGTTAATAGGACAATACTCCAGTTGGTTCCCTATCAGTCGTGGTGTGCGGATGGGGACCTTTGCTCACCGTATTTATACTTAATTGGTGCAGATGGGTCGTGTTTGTCTTAATTGGATCAAGCATGCATGATATAAAGGAATGTCTGGTGTGGGAGCGGGGATCCTCCTGTCGCAATTTGCTGAAGATAGACTATCTGTTTCTGTGGGCACAGAAAAGTCCTTTTAAGATAAGTATTTATGGTGTTGAAATGTTTATGCGCAGTATCTGATCTAAAAATCAATAGGTGAAAAAAATAAAGTAGTTATGTTTGGAAGTAAGAAAAACTCAACCACAAAGGTATATGCGTGACGAGAACCTTTATCTGGAACCCGGGATGTTTAGATTTTGGGCATTTTCAATTTTGTCCTAGACTCATGAGATTGATTGAAATATTTGCCATGGAAAGATATGAACAATAAATTAAATGGACTATTAGGGAGGTGGAGCTAGAGATATATCACTCCTCTGGGTAAGATAACATTATGAAAACTCATGTTGTATCAAATAACTTATTTATTATTAAATTGTAGATCCATCACTAAATTATGTCAACGAAACTGCTAGTGGTGTTGTATTCTTTTTTATGGAGTGTTAGCTTGCAAAGATAAAAAGAAGCATTGTGTGTTAAAACCATATACTGATGATGGTTACAAAAGGATTGATTTGCAATGTTTTTTTGTTCATGAACTGTCATGGGTTAAAAAGACTTAATTTTGAGGGAGCTTGCCTAAGGTTTATATATGCATTTTTTCCAACTTATGTGAACTGCCACAAACTGAGGCGAGGATTATGTGCAGATTTGTTTGTGGTCAGGTAATAACCTATTTGGGACAGATGCCTAATAACAGTTCAAGCGTTCGTATGCAAATGCCGTCACTGTGCCTGCAGATTCCTGTGCTGAATGTATCACTACACAACTGATAATCAGAGCCAGACATGTTGTTTTGGTAAAGGAATGGGTCGATGAGAATTTCGTTTTATTCACCATGTTATACACTGTTACTGATAACAGTTTCTTTTATTTTCGTGAATTCAGTTCCTTCATCAAACATTTCATATTAATTTAATTTTCTTGTATATACTGGTATTTATAACGTTATCAATGAGCATCAACGGGCATAATATATTTCAGTTGGTAAGATAGTTATCAGGTCATAGAAACGAAATTTTAGAAAACTAAAAAAAAATAAAAAAAAAGAAAGCTAGAGCATACTGGTAATTTGAAATCTGAGTGGTTCTAAATTGGACCTTAGTTTTGAAAATTTGAAATGGTTTTCAAGACTTTTTTTAACATTAGAAAAATGTTCAAAACACAAAACTGAAATGGTTTCAGCTGCGTTATAGTACATCGTCTTTGCAACAAGAAAATATGTATACTGACTGCAAGTTTGGTGAAGACCCATTTGTAATTTATGCCAGGATGACTTTCAAACATCCAAAACACCTGTTATGGAAGGTAATGTGTGCAGAATTCGGGCTTGATATTATGATTCTGACCACAAACTGTGAAAACTGTGAAAATTAGCTCTGTCAGAAGAACTAATTTTGTCTGGGGTTATAAAGTTGGTGTTAAAAGACTGTGGGTTAATTACATTTATTTGACCTGCAAATTCTGTATATTTAAATCTTACATGGCAAATGATGGACCAGGTGCAATAGGTTTTACTTTGTGGTTATGAAAACAGCTATTCTGACATTAAAATTTATGCATTCACCAAGAGGGTACATTTCTCATTCTGTGAACAATGGTGGGGATACCAAGGTTCATTTTGAAATT
>JAFLJL010005732.1:0-17500 GCA_018398815.1 Conus ventricosus | reverse complement strand
ATTGAATTAATAGTGATATCAATGCAGCTCTAGGGAGGAAAATAAAAAAGGAACAGGTTTGCGATGGCTGGCAGTGGATGAAAGAAAAAGGAGGATTGGGGAAATCAAGTAATGGTACGTGCGTTTCGAGTATAGGATTGCAGGATAAACAACACGCGGCGGGGCAGGCCCTGAGACTTTGATAAATGTGTGGGAGGCATACAATGCGACGTACGGAGGGCAATACCCACTATGAGAAGATTACAAATATTTAGGAAAAAGTATATCAATATATAGATAACAAAATGTTCTGGGAAAACGCTTGAATGCAATATACGGATCTCAAATATGTGGTATCATAAAAGGCGTATTAACATATATTAACAAAACCCTGCACAATTCAAGTGGAAGATTGGTATGACACTGGGGGGAAAAGTATTTAATGACGCATCCGATACAGAATGAGTCTCTAAAGAGTAATAGTTCAGTTTTATAACAAAGTTCGAGGACTCAAGCGCCAACGGTTGTGTGTAACGATGGTCCCTTTTAGATTTGAAATAGCAGAACTAGAAGTATATAATGCCCGGAAAGCTGCCTAAAGAATGGAAAAGCAGCAGGACCAAGGGCTTCAGCAGTGTCTGGTTTATAGAGAAAAAATTCGCCTCAGGCGTCATGTGGGTCCTGGTCTAAGCCCGGCAGCCAACCTTTATGAGGCAGTAGATGCGCCCAAAATTGGTACCCAAATGAAGGTAACAGCCAGTATTATAAAAAGGAGTCAGGAAAGTCCCCTGACCTACTACAGGGGTAGTTCGCGGTGGAAGAGCAGCACATTAATGTACAAATTCATAAGCAAAGAGATTGTCAAAGTGGGCAGAGGTCAAAGATGGGGTGAAGGAAACGCAGGCAGGCGGGAGAATGAATTACAGCATCGTCGTAGCACAGAAGGACGCTGAAATTGTTCACAGGGAATGTGTGCCTCGTAAAGGACCCTAGTCAACCCCCGAGGGCCACCCGGGCCCCGCAGGTGGCAGCGATTGTGACGGACCAGCCAGCGAGATCCCTTGATGGGGGGCTCGGGACGTTAAAATCCAACGCAAACTGGACAACTCTGTGTAAAGAGGGCTGGGGCTAGATGGGTATATCATGCTAGGGGAGGGGGCGCGGTGAGATCAACAGTGCTGGTCTCCCCTGGGTGGCGCATGGTATAGCCAGGGTGTCTGCGTTTTCAGGCGGGATGCGGCACGGTTAATGTGGCCATGTGTAAACACAACGGAACATCATGGGCGGCCCCATGGTGGAACTATCTGACCCTGGCGCGTGTGTGGTCAGAAGCGAAAGCGGGGGTCCGGGAAATCGGAGCCTTCTGATCGGAACTGGGCAGGGTGAGTCCTGGGGGGGCCAGGGATTTTGGGGAGCAGCACCGTGCACCTTTGGGGGGGCCTCATGGAATTTTCGCGGCTGACAACGTTCCTGGCAGTCTGGTGAAGACACAGCGGGGGCCAAATGCTCACCGTTGCAGGTCCATGAGCGGAGAATGATCAGGGGGACGCCCTGATGGCTGCGACACTGTGTCATGGCGGGGGAAGTGCCAAAATGCGATTGGGGATCAGAGTTTCGTGGGAGAGAAGGACGCCTTCAGCACATTCGGTCAACAGAGCGGGGTCAGAGTTTTCCTCGCCTGGATGGCAGGCACGAGGTTTCTGTTTAGGCCGGTTGTCAGCTCGTTCAGGAGGAGATTAGGCCCGTTCGCTGTCCAGGCTGGTGCTGCACAGTGGAGCATGATGTTCCGGAGTCTGCTGCGAGCTGAGCCGCCGGCTTGCATATAACTGGCATAAGTGCCTGGTGGGACCCAATATAATATCTGGAAACATGACTCAATGGCACCAGGCAAGGTCAGCAGAAGTTTTGGCGTTGCGGGCGTCTGGGAGTGCCAGACAGGAGGCGCTCTTAGTTAACAAGCTGCGCCGCCATGTTCTTCAGACTGGGGCGTGTACATGGGGGTGCTCTGGCCATTGAGACGACAGGGAGGATCGGCAGATAGTCCCCACAAACAGCGTTGGGAAATGCCTCCCATGGCCTGGGCACGTGGGGATGTCCTGCATGTAGACGCCATGCCTCGTAGACAGCTGGGGGGCATGGGTCGCTGCAAGTTAAGACGTTGCAGCCTCTGGAGGGGGGACGGGGGCCAACGTTTGACCCCACGCTGACCGGGCAATGGGGGCGTGCTCTCTCCTCGACGATCGGAGTGAGAGTCAGATAGAGTCCGCCCTCCCCACAAAAAGAGAGCAGCAATGCCACCGGGAGGCAAGTGGTTGCACTATTTGCGCCCGGAGCTGAGCGGTGCAGATAGAGATTCAGGATGGCTGGCCTGTCCCCCAGGAGCTTCAAGGACTAGTTGCTGCGTGCTGTGGGGAGCCTGCCTCGGCTCAACCATGGTCAAATCCTGGCGGACACGCGCGCGCACGGGCAGCGGCTTCAGCTGATCAGTCTGCTGCGGCCCAAGTGGCAGTATATCGAAGGGGTCTCGCGGTAGTGAGCGCGGAGCCCAGTTTTGTCGTTGTGTGACGGGGGCACCAGACTCCTCGGGAACGTGCCGCCAATAAGGAGGAGGTTGTGGCGAATCTCTAGTAAGAGCGGGTGTAGAGGGCATCTGGGTTACTGCGCTGCGAGAACAACAGCTCTTCGGAATTGAAGAGGAAACCTGCAGCTGAGGGTCTCTGTAGAGGTTCCACATGTTGCCTGGGGGACGGGGTTGCAAGCCACAGGATAAGACAGAAGTCACGCAGCAGTCGGGTCTCTGAGAATGGGAGGCTGCGCCTGGGCTAAAGGGGTAGAAGCGGGCAGCGGTCCAGGTGTCGGGTCGTGGATGTTTGTGAGCAGGGGGCAGCAGGTAAAACGACACCGGGATTCGAAGGTCAGCAAGAAAGGCTAGGGTTGGTAGGATATATTTTTCGAACTCGAACGGGTTTGATACGCGCAATTTGGAAGTGTCGGGGTCGTGGATAGGGGATGCATTGTCACCGTGTATAACTCATCGGGAACGTAGTGTCGTCAGGAAGCGGGGCAAAATTGATTGTAGAACGGTCCGTTAACACAGTCCTATGGGAGGGCGGGCGGGAGAAAGTTGTGTATAGCATGATGCAGCAAAGGTAAAATCTTCACTTGGTATACAAAATGTGCATCAAGAATAGGCTAAAAAGTAAGATAAATAACGAATCTTAACGGTTTTTAACGCTCAATATTATAATGGGCGGGCGGGGAAATGGGATAGCATTGGCAGTCGGGGTAAAACGGCTCTGTATACTGAATTTCATCATGAACGGTCTAAAGGGAAGAGAACAAACGGGTTTTTACGGGCATGGGTGTGAAATGCGGGGGCGGGAAGGGGGTGTGAATTGGGCAGCGTGGATAACGGAGCTGGGTCATCACTGGCACTTTTGCTCACGCGCAGTCATGACAGCATTTACGCATAGACCACACCAATCGGCCAAGCACCCCAATAAGCGCACGACCGACTGTCGGTTCTTCCCCCCCTCGCCGTCTGGGAATTTTATCTCTGGACTTAGGTCACACAACATCTTCTAAACACAATTGTGAACATATGGATCTCTCTGGACCCGGTGTGATAAATTAGCCATTCCAGCGTCCTATAATGCCAGGGGCCTTTCACAGGACATAGCCCAAATAATCCAGACCTGGAGAAATAAATAACGCCCCGGGACGCTACGGATGCCCTGCCTGCAGCAGGATAAAACTTCCATATCTTCCGAGTCCCGGTCGCGCGGAGACAGCGTACGCCCCTTGAAATCTCTCGGCCTGGAGATGAGGTTTTTCCGGACTCTCCGCGACTCTTCGTCCCTTGAGTTTATGACGTGTTTGCATAGCCTCTCCATGGAGGTTGGTACTTGCTGGGCTGACGACTGGTGTGTTCCCCCACACCATGGCCATCGTTTCCACCTCACGGGTGAAAGGGGAAGGGTGAAGTGGGCGTAGGGTGATGGGTGAAGGGCGAAGGGGAAAGGCTAATCACGAAGAAGGGATCGGGAAGTAACCGGTCCTGCTTCCCCAATTTAACATGAAGTCGGCGGGCTCGTGGCGGGAGTTCGCCCCTGTACTTGCCCCTAACTATCTATGGCGCACCTGGTAGGACGGCAGCAGAGAGGGACCAACGCCTGACAGTTCGAGCTCTAGGCCATCTGCTGGCTATAACGGATGCGGTCCTCCCTCCGCCGAGGGTGTGCATACGCAGTGTTGCAAAACACAGACCGCCCGACCAGCCCTGGGAATACGATCGCGCAGGGGTCACGTTCACCCAATGACCTCGCTTCGGGCGGGAATGAGGATAGCTCACCAAGTGAGGTGGGGACGCGCGCGACACTAGGCATGCCACATGAATATTCTTCCTTTCTAGAGTGGGCAATTGGGAAATGTTTCATAGCACAATCTAAATGTGATGGTGCGTCACATGGCCTTGAGGTGGAGATACGTCATCAGGACACCCCCCCATCCGGGGGGAAAAATATTGTCCGTCCAAATATGTTTGTTTATGGATATACAACTTCACTGAATACACTTCTTCACACAGGATCTCAAATGGTATCCAGCCCACATGGCAACCAATATTAACAGCAACGTGAGATATCATGCAAGGGAACCACATGAAAGATCATATTTCAAACGTTCTGTCGGTCTAAAAAAAATAATTCATAATCGATCAATCCACAGCTCACAAATACATGGCACAAAAGGACTATGGAGAAAACAATCAGGGATTTTAACAATTCAAGTTCAATGCGTCATAGATTAAGAGGTGAGAAGCACAGATTTGGCCTGTGATCGTTGTCGTCAGAATAGTTACAAAACCGGCATGAAAAGGGAGAATTGGTCTATATGTAATGGGTTCTCAATATGTATGGTAAACATAAGAAACATAATGGATAACTGAGTGTTGTTTGTCCCCACAGGTTAAGGGTTATAGGCATTGAATAAGTGAAATCATATGGCCATGCTGGACAATTAACGAAGGAAAACATTAGCTGTGGCGCACTGCTCATGCAAAACATGGGGAGATACATGTCTAAAGAGTGAAGTGGGCTCAGCACACAGACAGATAGATTCAGGGCATAATAGCTATGAGACGTAATTAGTACATGAAGGTTTTTTTCATGTGTATGAAAGAAAATAAAGCAAAGAATAGATTGTTATTACATCAAGAGCACGGTGAGTTGTGCCTTGTAAAACATATAGAGCACCTCAACATGCTAAGTGAAGCTGAAAGTACCACGTGATTTAAATAGTCAGTAGCATACATTGCACTGGTCTAATGTCAGCACATCACAATCATAAAGAAAGACAAATAAACAGATTAGTGCTTGTGGCCCTGGAAGATAGTTACAGTTGTCCATGGAGACTCCAGGCACGGTCAATATACTTCCAGGACATGTTGGGGGCCTGGCACGGGTTGCTAACTAGTACATTGGAATTGCCTCAATGCCAAAGGACCAGCTAATATTGCGGCGGTTCTTAGCTTTGACAGTGCAAGAACGTCAGTGGCCGGTGGGGCATCGGAACCGTAACTTTCTTCCAGGCAAGAACCTGGCGAACTTCTCAGATGCCCATACAATAGCCAAGCTCATCGCTCTCAATAGTGGAGTATTGCGCTGTGTGCTGAGACTGCTTACTGGCGTATTGCGAACTGGAGTTGAACAAGCTCGTGGTGTGGCCGCAACAGTACCGCCCCTTCTTTTGATCTGGCCCCCCAAAAATTTCCCATGGTCTCAAAATAAAGGCTTCGGAGTAAGGTGGGTGAACTAAAGTACTGAAATTGGAGTTGAGGTGTTCTGAACACACTCCAAAGCCTTCTGGCACTCATCAGACCACACAGACTGTGTTGTTCGTGCTCCCGTGCGGTCAATTCATCAAAGGGCCGCAGGGACGCAAAGTGGGGACTTAGCGTCGATAGGAAGACTACAACCGATGAGGTGACCGGATCTGGGTGGCTGGTAGGGGTGTGGGTAAGGTTAAAATTCGTTTTCCACGGGCGCGTTCCTCTGGCATCATTGTGGGCCCACTGAAATAGTGTGACCCCAAAAACTCGAGAGTTTGAACCGGCACGAGTGGGGGATTGGTCTCGCAGTCAAACCAAAATCTTCTGAGTCGGGAAAAAACAGCTCGGAAGTTAGATAGGAGGTCACGCCATGACTTTGCAGCAACAAAAGTCGTCATAAAAACGACTGCACACACTGTCATGGAGTTTGCAGGGCGCGCACATGCTGGCAAAAGAAGCCGGGGGCAGGGTGCAAACCGGTATGGCAGTTTCGGCCACGGGGAAAAGACCAAAATGTGTGGAAAGGCTTCGTTTCCCGTGTCAGCTTCAGCATTGGAATCTGCCAGTAGCCTTTAGGCAGGCGACGGCACAAAATAATTTCTTCGGAGAGCGGACTACCGAAAGCGCAATGTCGGGGTAGGGGCTCGGCATCCGAACTCAGTGATCGTTATGTAATTGCCGGTAATCGAGCAGAACCGCACCGGGACCCACTGGGTTTCCACAAGACAACGGGTGACGGGTACGGAGATGTTGAAGGTCTATCACCGTGGTAAATCCCAGCAGTACATTGATGCCTCTCTCACCACCTCTTTGTGTTGTGTGCAAATGGGAGGGGGTAGGGGCCCTGGGTGCGCACGGTATTCTCCAGAAGTTAACTGAAGTCGATGGGGGTCAATACCTAGTGACTGGACCTGGGGTAGGCGGTCAACACAGATCCATGAAAGTCGTTCAAAATGGCCTGGAGCTGTTCGTTGACTGGTAGACAAATGCACGACAGAACACAGCCTCAGAGGTGTGCATTCACCTTTGTTAGACAGAAGAGGAAGGGGGACAACAGCTGCTGCACGGGTAAGGGATCACGCCTACTGTGCTGTTGTTCCACAACCTTGGGATCGTCCCGTACGGAGATTAGTAACAAAGTCTTCACGATATTGGCTGTCAGTGTCGACAGCAGTTGCGGACTCAGAACTTTCCAGGCAACGGACGGGGGGAGGGGCGACATTTGTGACGGTCAACATACTGCGTCATCTTGGTCACATGGAATACCGTGCTCAGGGGGTGCCATTTGGATCGATAATTTACGGCAGAAAAGTGTTTCGGACCACCTGAAAAGGTCCCTCCCACAGAACACGAAGATTGTGATGTGCAGCAGGGAGGAGGACAAGGACTGTCTCCCCAACGCGGAAGGAACGTGCCTGGCGTTTCCGGTCGCAAAGACCTTGGACACAGCGTTGTCGATCTGCGGACGGGTGAGCAAGCTCACAGGGCTGCCAGTCAAACGATGAGCAGGGGGCATAAACGTATGGGTAAACATATTACGGGCTGGTTATGTCCCGGCTTTTGGCGGTCCATTGTCCAGCAATAGAGCCATAGTTCCCCGTGGTGAGTGGCTGAAAAGAAGCGCAAACGGTGAGAATCCCAGCGGTTCGGGCGGCTGTTCCCGGGGAGCAAAAAAGCAAAGCGGAGGAAACGATTCCCATGCTAGGGTGCCGGCCTTGCAACCTTGCGCAACTTGGACTGGCACGGTTCATTGAAACGGTCATATCATGCCATTGGATTGGATGATATGGCGGGTTGAAATGGAAGAGAGTGACCAACAGGCGGTAACATTTCTCTCATGAGAGCTGTTTGAAATTTGTGCGTGCCACATCCCGAGAGAAGGTCGTCGGGAAAGACCCACTCTGGATAAATCGCATGGAAGGGCCTCAGCGACATGACACTGTATCAGATTTCTTTGGCTGGGTAAGCGCGGCAGGGGAACCTTGGCGCGGGATCCACCAAAGGTGTATGAGAATAGCGAGTTCCGGAAGAAGACAGGGGAAAGGGCCAACATGAGCGACTTCGAATAGGAACGGAAAGGAGAGCATGTGGGTGCAATAGGTGCACAGGGTTACGCGACCTTCGGAGATGTCTGTGCAAGATGTCCATGAGCGGCTTAGTTGTCGGACCTCCGGGGGAACACCTGGCCAAATTATATAAATCAAGAACTCTCTCTAATGGTCTTTTGATTCACAGTGACCAGCGAACAAGGCATGCAGGAGCCGTGTGTAGGTACTGGCCGCTAATTGCGGTTGGGAACGACAACTGTGTGGTGGGCCGGCCAGGACTCACCGTTGAGAATGGCCAGAGTCCAGTATGTATGTTGGGGTTGGCGGTGGGGGTGTCACTGACAGGCCTGGTGTAGCAACAGAAAGAGTGTCGTCAGCGGCGCGTCTGGTGTCCGGCAGGTGCTGGGTTAAGCATCTGGGTAATCTGGAGTTTTGCATCGGGAGGGGTGTACTGATAAGCGCTTGTTAGCTGGTCCGCCCTGCTCATTGATGTCTGATTCTGGTCTCACATAACAAGGAACAAACGAGCCTCACAGGCCACCATGTACTGTAGCGATCACCGGGCAAAGTGCCCAAGAGCAAATCGCAGACGGGGATCGATAACACTGCGTAAGATAAGCACATGAGGTAGGTCGTGGTTGCGACCGAAATTGTCGCCAGCGGAAACGGTTCAAGCTTTTCTGGCCGCTATACGTACCTACACGGTGGGACAGTGTCCAGATTCTGTGGGGCGAAGCACGGGGAATGTGTTGCTACACCCGCAGGGGTGCAACCCAGTGTCTCGCAAAAAACCAAGCCTGCAATCCATTGATGGCTCCGTTGTGCCATACACCAGTCCACAACAGATGATGGGGGTGCCTAAAACATGCCTCGTCACTAGCAGTGGAGACATATGAATGCGATGTGGGAAGCAAATGGGTGAGGTGGTAAAAGGGCAAGTCTGGGTCAAAGGAACTTGCCATCACAGAGAAACATCGCATGTATGAGTCGGCAGCCGGACGGACGTTTGGTGAACGTCGGTGTCGGGACCACGAACTGGCCCAAAAGGTCTTCGCTGGTGGTCGGTGTCCACGAACTGACGGTGGCTGAGGAGGCTACGGGGTTTCCGGCGGGGAGTACTGTATTGACGAAAGCACTCGAAACCGCGGTTAATGATCCTGTCCGGTCCTAGGAGAGGTATAACTGGAGACTGCAGAAATGAACCCACGATTTCCTTGCCTGTAACTGAGCCCTGGCCGGATGGGATAGTAACATGAACGCATGAGACTCAACAGAGGAAAAGGCTGCCTTTCCGCCGTGGCCACGCCCTATCTGGGTGAGCGGATACAATACTGATCAGCCATCTGACACAGTTCCGCTAACGCTTTCTAATTGACCTTTCTGGTAAGGAAATGCCTGAGCTGTGGCGCACGCTGCGGAAAAGTTGTTCTCTAAGAAGGTGAGCTCGCAGTGAGTGTAATGGTGTTGCGTTTGGGAGAAAGCGGATCCAGCGGATCATAACTAGGACGCATACGGATGAGAAACGTATCGGAACGATCCTGCTCTGTGGTCAGGCGCACAGTACCGGATTCGTTCGCGAAAACGACAGCAGAACAGTGAAATGCGTCGGGAGGAAGTTCTTCGTTCAACGGAGCCCAAGGAAATTGGGTCGCGCAAGGTGTGGTATACAGTGTCAAAGCGCCCCCTTGACCCCCCCCCCCCTTAAACAACGACGCAATATACAATGTCCACTTTCCTGTTGCCAACCACAAGACGTTTGGCGTGAACTTTCAAATCGGAAAAGAAAACTATCGATGTCAGCCGTTTTTTTTCCTCGAAAGGTGTAACGTTGAATATATCCGCTTTTGACTGAGGCGCGCAGTGCGGAACCGACTGTGGAGCGGGTGGAGGTTCGCTCGATGTCTGTAATCTTTAATTTCAGGCATCAGTCCTCTAGTGCTAACTGCCTCAACTTAAATGACGGTCTTTATCTTCAGCTTCCCTGCTCTGTAGTCTTGTGTCTTCAATGTCAGCTGACCCTCAGGGGGGGGGGGGGGGGGGGGGGGGGGGGGGGGGGGGGGGGGGGGGGGGGGGGGGGGGGGGGGGGGGGGGGGGGGGGGGGGGGGGGGGGGGGGGGGGGGGTGGTCTGTAGTCTTCTTTCGTCATATGTCGTGTTTCCTTTGAGTTTCTGTTGCACTTCCTCTGGCGTCTAATGTTCTTCAGCTTCAGCTTCCCTCGTAAGGCTATTTTCGTCTCGCGCTCGGAGCCTGGCGGGCCCGATGCGATGCATTGGTGGGCACAGAGGGAGGAAGTGTGTGCCTCCAGCGAAACCCAAGCGTTCTGCTTGGTGAACAATTTAGCAAAAGCCATCCAGATGGAACCGTGCAACAGAGAGTAAACCAAAAGTAAGTTCTAAGTATGATTATAAATAAGTCGAGATATGATCAGGTTTTTAGTTTCATCACTAAAACGTAATTATATAATACAAAGATAGAATTCAATGTCCGTAAAACAAGAAAACACTGACTACAACAGGGTAGAATGTTGAAAACACAAGGAATTGGATTTTTCCAGAAGAGTTGTTCTCGAAAACAGTAAGCAAATTAAAAAAAAATGACGGTCAATGCTAGATCTTTTTTCCTATGAAAGGAAATAAAAAATGCACAAGAAGTTGGCTGAAAATAATCTTATAAAGTTTTAGTTCTTAATTGGTCCGTGTTATCAGTCTTTCGTACGTACTGTCATATGAAAGTTACAAAAACAATGTTTTTTCACAAAATCTACTTACTCGAGCGTAGAGACCCCAAGAATATAAAAAAAAGTCAACAGAGCGCTGTTACGGAGTCGGGAGCCTCGATGTGGTGCCCTGTCAAAGAGACAAGCAACACGGACGCATGACGTGGCAGTGAGTTGACTAGCCAGTGCCACAACTCCTGGAGGAATACCGCAGTGAGTGATACCAGTGGAAAGACTCATCATAGTGATGCAAAAAAGATAGAGGACCCTGGATAAACAGACATCTTTCTCAAGGACGCAACAACACAAATGATGTTATGTCTTTGAAGCCCTGATGAAGACAATTCAAAGGGCATTTGAAGGTAGTGCAGCGACTGAACTGTATGTCCGTTGCAAGTCAGGGCAACTGAAGAGGGCGAACGGGCGGCAATGAGTGCAGTAAGGGAGTGGCAAACGTTGCTGGGAAGCGGAGCCGGCCTCTGATCTCTCAAACCGCCAGAGCAGGCCATCCAAGTAGGAAAAAAAAAGAGCAGGGAGACACGCCGTATGGTCTGAAGGGCCGTCGAACTACAAGAAGGGAACTCAGAAGGACAGAACAGAAGAGAACCAAAGAGGTCCCTCACTGCAGTGCAAATGCAACAAACCTTGTCCACAACCAGAGACATGACATAGCTCACCAGAACAAAAGACAGCAAAGTAGGCAGTCGACAGGAAAGCAGGGAAGCCGGCCGACAGGCTACACACAGGATGAGCCCGTTGAACACCAACAACAGCCTGCAAGAGATGCAGACGAGAGACCACCATGGACTTGGGTACGATCATAGGCCCACTGCTGAGCAAACCAAAAAAAAACGTACGCCTGGGTGTCAAAGAAAAAGACACGAGGCCCGCCGACAGAAAAAAAGACGAAGAAGCAGAGGGCCATCAATCCAAACCGGGGCCAATCTAGCACCACACCGGAAGAGTGGTAATAGGCGACGGGACAAAGAATCCAACGCCAGGATTCAGTACGGGGGAGTGTAGTGAGACTGAGTCAGTCAAAGTCAAACAGCACCACCCCTACCTAGATGCAGGAAAAGAGTGGAGGCACGGGCAGGAGGCGGGGACCAACCTCAATATCAGCAGGGGGGGGAGTCGCTGCCTGCAAGCCCTCCCCACTGTGGGAGACTGAAACCCACGCAGTCTTGGCTGAACGTACAGCCAACAACCAAAGGGGCCCACACCCCTCCCAGTAATAGTACACAGCCACACGGGGGGCCGCCGGGGGCCTGTCCAGCAGTGGGACGATGCAAACGTTGTAGAAAGAATTCGACCCTGCTAGGCAGCCCAGACAACGAGTGAGAGATGAGTAGCAAACCAAACCCAAGGACCCCCTGTGCAAGATGCGGGAAGCTACCGTCCCCAACTATCCAAGATGACCTTCAAAGTACAACCAGGGCACAACTCAAGGGGGTCGAGATTTGTACCACGCCAGACAAGCCTACAAAAGGAACCCCCCCAGAAAGAAGAGCACCTAACGTACGCGAAACAGCGTGCTGAGTCCGGACAGACGACAGAACGATCGCACCAGACCTCGTGGCATAACAGCTGGGCTTGGACCAGCAAGACGGGGGTAGATATGCTATGGAGAGTCAGGTCTTGCTATTCCAGAACAAGGTGGGTCAAAACAACACAGCCTAGACCAGCAAGACGCAGGAGCAAGCCCAGCATAGCGTCGCTCTAGAGACTGAAACCCCTACTGGCAAAAAGGTAGGGGACCAGAAGCAAAACTAGGGCAAAACTAGCGCAGGCAACACAACGCAAGGAAGGCAACAGCACATCACCGAGTTGTATTTCACATGCAAAACTAACTCCGCCCATTGGGATTCGGGAGCTCTGCCGCCAACCAACCGATGGATACGACGCGGCCCTTGTCAGCACTCCGGCCTCGTGATGGTCAGCCCAAACAACCGAACAGACCGGGGCTCATGTAGCCGTGTGAACATAGAATCAGAAGGACTGAATACCATCATCAGCCTGACAGCAAGAATTCTGGGCCTAATTCTGAGATTTGGGTGCCTGTACAGAAACATTGTTCTGCAAGCGGTTCCAGCGCAGTTAGTATCGGCGTGTGATGTGTGTGTCGCCCCAGCGGAGGGGACTATAGCACCACTTCGTGCCGCTCTGCGGGGCGATCAGGTGAGGAAAGAAAAGGGAGTCTAGGTCATACAACATATGTCAAGCGCCGAATACGACTAGCTGAATTGGCGGCAAGATTTGTCAAACGGGGGGCGAATATTTACGAAACGAATTGATGGATAGGGATGTAGGTCCCCTGCAGCTTAGAGTCTTGATGTGGACACAGACTATCGCTTTCAAGTGTCGTACTTGAGCAGGGTACGTTTGAGGTTCATGATGATGGGGAATGTCCCTCCGTATCTGTAGGTGGATGTCAATGCGAGTCCGTGGATGGGAAACGCAAAGGAGCTGCTGTGGTGATAAGGGTGGAGGATGATGAGGATGATGATGATAAGGATGACGAAAAGTTACTGTCTGTAAAGAGTACCAACGGGAATCGAAGGTCTCTTAACACACGACTTTTTGGGCGTTGTCCTACGTGTTGTGATGCATACTAGCCCGCGTATTATATGAATAATCTGTCACCAGAGACCTGTTTTGGGCAGAGACACCACATGCGCACTAGGGAGCAGGGGTGATCGATTATGTCCGTATTGCTCCAGTCTCCTTTGAATATGCTTCATGGTTACAAGGTAGTCGCAGAATGTGAAGCGATACATAGGCCCGTGAAAACTAACCCTAATGGGGTCAAAGGCAGCCGGAAAAACCGGTGACAAGGTAGAAAAAAAAATGATGAAAGTAGGTTTGAATCAAGACGTGAGAAAATGAGTAGGACTAGCATGGTAGCAAAAGAAAGTCAGTGAATGGTTTAACACAAGCAGCTGAATGGATTAACATGAGATCAATGCGCTCTAGGGAAGAAAAATAAAAAGGAACAGGTAGGCGGATGTGCGGGCAGTGTATGAAGAAAAAGGTAAGAATGGGGGAAAAACAAGTAATGGTACTTTCGTGCGATAAGGAAGGCAGGGATTAACGAACAGCGCTGCGGGGCAGGCCCGGTGATAGTTGTGAATGAAATGTGTGGATTCATACAATGGCAGTCGTACGGAGAGGCGATTCGCCACGAGGAGAAAGGATTACAAATGATTTATAAAAAGTAAACAGATAAAAGATAAACAACATTCTGTTCTTGAAACGCTTTGAATGCAATAGTTACTGATCCTAAAATAGGTTGGGGTAGCATAAAAAGGCGATTAACAATATATTAACAACCTGCACAATTTCAAGTGAAGATTGGTATGACCACTTTAAAAAAGTATTTAATGACGCATCTATACAGAATGATACTCTAAATAGTAATAGTTCATTTTATAACAAAGTTTCGAGTACTCAATCTCTAACTGTTTGTGAAACAGATTGTCCCACTTTAGATTTAAAATATCAGAACTAGAAGTATATAATGCCCTGAAAGCTCTAAAGAATGGAAAAGCAGCAGACCAGATGGCTTCAGCAGTGAGTTTTATATAGAAAAAATTCTCCTCATGTCATTTTGTTCCTGACTAAGCCCTTCAGCAAACTTTTGATTCAGGTAATATTCTCCCAAAATTGGTCAGAATGAATTATACAGCCATTACATAAAAAGGAGACATTAATTCCCCTGACAACTACAGGGGTATTTCGCTGTTGAATATCAGCAGCAAAATGAACACATTCATACTGCATAAGAGATTGACAAATTGGGCAGGGGACAATAATTTGTTAAGTGAAACGCATGGCAGGCTTTAGAAAGAATTACAGCACAGTCGATCACATATTTACTCTGAAATTTTCACATGGAATGTTTCCAGCTAAAATGACCCTAGTTCACCCCGATGTCCACCCTGGCCCCGCAGGTGTCAGGCAAAATGTGACGGACCAGCCATCTGCATATCCTTGATTTGGGCACGGACGTTAAATCCAACTCAAACATGACAACTCTGTGAAAAGATTGCATTTTCACGATGTATCATGTCTATTGGAGGGCCTCTGGGTAGACAACATTTCTGGTCTCCCTGTTTGGCGCAAGTATAGTCAGATGTTTCTGCGTTTTCAGTTCGTGATGCTGCAACGTAGAATTTTCCATGTGTAAAACACGGAACGATCAGGTCTGCCCCAAGGGATGAACATATCTGACCCTGGCTCTTGATGATTGTCAGAGCGAAAGCTGGTTTCCTGGGAAACTGAACCCAAATCAGAACTGGAATGGCAGGGTGAGTCCATGGGTTCCGGGGGAATTTTGGGGACAGCACCGGTTCACCTTTGTGGGGGCCACATGATATTTTCGCTTCTACAACGTTCCTGTGCAGCCCTGGTGAAGGACACATCGGGTGCAATGATCCCCTTTTGGGCAGGTCCAGTGAGCGGAGAATGATCATGGGGACTCCAGATTTCAGCAACAGTTCATGCGGTGGAAGTCCAGAAAATCTCAATGGAGTTCAGGATTCTTGGGGATAAAGGACTCCTTCATCAGCATTCTGTCAACAGATCTGTACAGAGTTTCCTCTCCAGGGAAGTCAGCTACGATTTTTCTGTTTAGCCTGTTGACAGTCTCGTTCAGGGAGGAGATTATGGCCCTTTCCGCTGACCAGTCTGAGTCTGCACAGTGAGCATGAAGATCCGGGTAGACTGCTTCTATCAGATCCTCCTGGCTATCATAAAACTGGCATAGTGCTGGTGGGACCAATATAATATCTGGAAACATGACTCAATGGCACCATTGCCAATGTCAAGCAGAAGTTTGGCGAAGCTGGCTGTCTGGGGATTTCCAGACAGGTGGGCTCTCATATTTAAAAATCATGCTCCGCCATTTCTTCAGACAGGCGTTGACAATGTTTGCTCTGGTGCCATTGAGGACGACAGGGAGGATCTGCCAGAAGTCCCCACAGAACAGCGTTGGGATGCCTCCCATTGGCCTGTGCACTTGGGTGATGTCCTGCAGTGTAGACTCCATGGCCTCGTAGACAGCTTTGTGGGTCATGGGGGCTTCTTCAATTATGACGGTTGCAGCCTCTTTGATGACTTTGGCCAACGTTGACCCACGCTTGACGGCAGGTTGGCGATCTTCAGCTCCTCGTACGAACGGGGAGAGAGTCAGAGAGTCCGCCCACCCAGCAAAAGAGTAGCAGCAATGCCACTGGAGGCAGTGTTTGCACTATTTGCCCGTGGAGCAGATCCTGTTCAGGATAAGATTCAGGATGGTCTTTCCTGTCCCCCATGGACATCAAGGAACATTATGTTGCTGCTTGCTGTGGGATCCTGCCTCTGCTCAACCATGGTCATAAACCTGTCGTACACGTCTCTCTGGTCAGCTGTCAGCTTCTTTCAGCTGATCATCAGCTGCTGCCCAGAGTGCAGTAGTATCGTAATTGGTCTCGCGGTAGTATTCTCGAGGCCCAGTTTTTTCGTTGTGTGACTGTTGGCATCCCTACTCCTCTGTAGACGTGCCTCCAAGAAGGAAGAGTTTGTGCTGAATCACAGTAAGAGCTTGGTTGTAGATGGCATCTGTGTACTGCGCTTCATAACAGACATCTCTTCGGACTTGGAAGAGGAAACCTTCAGCAAGATGGTCTCTGAAGAGGTTCCACATGTTGCCTGGGTTACTGGGGTTGCAAGCCACCAGGATAATACAGAAGTCACGCAGCAGTCGGGGTCTCTGAGAGATGGAGGCTTCCTCCAGGGCAAGTTGTAGAAGGCGGTCATCTTCCAGTTTCGGTTCGTGTAAGTTGTATATCATTGTTCAGCATTTAAAACTACACCTGTATACCTAAATGTCATCAAGAAAGGTCTAATTTTAGAAAGAAAAAAAAACGAATCTTAACGGTTTTTAAACGCTCAATTTTAAGTTTCTGTTCGTGTAAATTGTATATCATTGTTCAGCGTGTAAAAAATGCATCTGTATACCGAATTTCATCAGGAAACGGTTCAAATTTATAAAAAACGGTCTTTAACAGTCAATTTTAAGTTTCGGTTCGTGTAAGTTGTATATCATTATTCAGCATTTTAAAAATTCACTTGTATACCAAATTTCATCAAGAAAGGTCTAAATTTAGAAAATAACGAATCTTAACGGTTTTTAACGCTCAATTTTAAGTTTCTGTTTGTGTAAATTGTATATCATTGTTCAGCGGTGTAAAACTGCATCTGTATACGGAATTTCATCATGAACGGTCTAAATTTATATAACAACGGTTTTTAACGGTCAATTTTTAAGTTTCGGTTCGTGTAAGTTGTATATAATTGTTCAGCGTGTAAAACTGGATCTGTGTCACACTGTCACTTTTGCACACGCGCATTCATGACAGCATTTACTCCATACGCACACGCAATCTTTCCAATCAACCAAAAGGCGCACTACCGACTGTCTTTTCTTCCCCCCCTCTCCTTCAGGGAAAAACACTTTACTAAGTCACATCAACAACTTATAAACAGATTTTACACATGTATCTCTCTTTACCCTGAGAGATAAATTAATCCATTCCAGCTTCTATAAAGCCATGGCCTTCACATTACATTAGCCCAAAAAATCCAGACCAGGAGAATAAATAAAATCCCCGTACTCACTGATGCCCTGCCTGCATCAAGTATAAACTTCCATACTTTCCCGATTCCCTGTCTCTCTTAGACATCGTAACGCCCCCTTGAATTCTCTCGTCACTGGAGATATGAGTTTCGACTTCTCTTCCTCGACTTCTTCTGTCCCTTGAGAAATGACGAGTTCCAACTCCTCTCCATGGGTTTGGGACTTGCTGGGGCTGAACTACTGGTGTGTTCCCCACACCATGGCCATCTTTAACCACCACGGGTGAAAGGTGAAGGGGTAGGGGGGAAGGGTGAA
>JAFLJL010005731.1:10000-13187 GCA_018398815.1 Conus ventricosus | reverse complement strand
AAAAAGAAAAACTTTCGCCAACACAATCGCAAATTTCAGAAAACCCGTTGAAAGACTAGTGGAAAAAAAAGAACGCATGGCAATAAAAAAAACATCACAATAAAGCAAAACAACTGCCCCTTGCCCAACAGTGAAACAGAAATGCCTTCTAATGTGGTGTCCAAATTACAGGCAATTACGAACAAAATACATTTTTAAACACTTAGTAACAGAAACGCAATCACATGGAAAGTCTGCTACAAAACGATAACACCGAACCATAAGAAATATTGCAATGTACATTTTCTATGCCTTAAAAACCAGAGAAACCCGTATGTAATAGTAATACTTATAGGAAGAACAGAAACTCTAATCAGAAAACAAATTATGTTACAATCAACGTTTCAATCTAACGTTTTTGTCATGTTGAAATGTATGTTGCGTACTCCTGTGGACGGGCCGAGGGCCTCACAATAAATGGCGCGGCGTGAAAGCGCGCGTCAAGAGTCAAGAGTCAAGAGTCTGTCTGTCTGTCTGTCTCTCTCTCTCTCTCTCTCTCTGAAACGAATGATAACGAGCGAGCCATCACTTACACAGAGACAGACACAGGCACAGAGAGAGAGGAGAGAGAGAGAGAGAGAAGAGAGAGGAGAGAGAGAGAGAGAGAGAGAGAGAGAGAGAGAGAGAGAAGAGACGGACGAACAGACAGACACACGAAGGAGAGAGAGAGAGAGAGAGAGATGAGAGGAGAGAGAGAGAAGGAGAGAAGAGAGAGAGAGAGAGAGAGAGAGAGAGAGAGAGAGAGAGACAGACAGACAGACAGAGAGAAAAAGAGAGAGAGAAAGAGACGGACAGACACACGAGAGAGAGAGAGAGGAGAGGAGAGAGAGAGAGAGAGAGAGAGAGAGAGAGAGAGAGAGAGAGAGATTAAATGAAATGAAAATGGTTGATTCACACACACACGCACACACACACACACACACACACTGTAACGCAGAGTATATATATATTTATATATATATATATATATAATATTATATATATATATATATATATATTATATATATGCCATAACCCCGATGCGAAGGGGAGTGATGCGAGTGCGACATATTCCAACAATTCGATAGGAGAAAATGCACTAATGGAACCATAAACCACCATCGAAAATCAAAACTGTGCTAAGAACACAATGCGCCTCTAATCCTAAAGGCGTGATAAATAAACTTTTTTTTTTTTAATATAAAAAAAAAAAACTTTTACTACATTTTCAGCGGCCGAAGCCATCAGCATACACAACGGAAGAGACAGGGCTGCTTATAATTTTTTTTTTCAGGAATAAACTTTTTTTTAATATTCTGAAGAGCTGGACATACTAAAAAACAAAAAGGTACTGCGTCTTCCTTTCGCTTCTCGGCACAGTGGACATACTTTATCCTGTCCAGTGTCAGTCAGGTGTATTTCAGGTAATGAACTCTTTATTTCTGACCTCCAAATCGGAACTCAGACGTGATCTGATCTGTTTCAAAGACCGACATCGTTTAGGGGGACGTGCGGCTGAACGGAATGAGATATCCCATTCAACAACGAGTACATTTCAAATCTTTCTCTGGTTTGGATAATTATGGTGTTGCCAATCCTGCCAGTCTTTGTCTGAAGCTACGAATAAACATATGAACATTTCCTACTACTGATTGACCCAAACTTTAAACAGCATAACTTCACGTTGGTTGCCGATCATGTTTACCTTTAGCATTCATGATGAGAGAGAGAGAAGAGAGAGAGAGAGAGAAGAGAGAGGAAGAGAGAGAGAGAGAGAGAGAGGAGAGAGAGAGAAGAGAAAGACAGGCATCAGCAATGTCCAATAGATCAGATTAACCATGTGTTTTGTCTTGGATCACAACTGAGAGGGGGAGAGAAAGAGGGAAGGAGGGACAGAGAGAGAGAGAGAGAGAAAGAGAATGAGAGAGAGAGAGAGAGGAGACAGGAGAGAAGAGAGAGAGAGAGAGAGAGAGAGAGACAGACAGACAGACAGACAGACAGACAGACAGACAAAGATCAAGACTGAGAAACGGAGACAGAGAGATACAGAGACAGAGACACAGAGACCAAGACCGAGAGACAGACAGACAGACAGAGAGACAGACTTGAGGCCCATAAAAAATGAACGGGGGGGGGGGGGGGAGAAGATGGGGAGTACGCCACACGCGAGCACTTGTACACCAGCATGCATGAATGCGCACGCAACGTCTGTTGTGCGTTCAGTCGGTTTACGTTTGTTGGTTGGTTGGTTGTTTTGTTGTTGTTTTTTCCACCTCAGATGCATGCGGTCCATTAGCTGCGTTACATGCTTTCTTTATGCACAATTTTTTCCCTCTTTTTTCTTTCTTTCATGTGTTTTTTTTTTCCCTTTCTATTTTTTTTCCCAAAAAAAAATGTACTTCCCGTTCTTTTTCTTTTTTTCTTAACACCTATAGAACCAATACCTCACATACTATACTATCAGTCTAACTTGTTCTACATGTCTATTTTTTCTAATTCATACGTTCAAGTATCTACAGCATCGTTTCTAATGCTTACATAAATATGTCTGTCTTGTTTCGTTTCGTCTCTTTGTTGTCTGTGGTAAAACTGGTTTGATGAAGAAGAAAGAAAGAAAGAAAGAGAAAGAAAGAAAGAAGAAGAAGGGAAGAAGAAGAAAGAAAGAAAGAAAGAAAGAAAGATAGAAGAAGAAGAAGAAGCCTCGGACGAATGTCCACTCATTCTTGAACGTGACCTATGTCCGCCCTAAACGACAAGGTATGAATAAATGGTAAGATGGGCACATGTCTGCATGGTGTGATAAGCAAATGTGCGTGCATGTGAGGGGGTACAATACGGTGGGTCGTACAATTTCAACAGAGTGGGGACAAAATCATCATTCCTCACCCCCACCCCTCCTCCGATCCATCACCTTCTCTCTCTCTCTCTCTCTCTCTCTCTCTCTCTCTCTCTCTCTCTGGTCTGTCTGTCCGTCTCCTAGTTCTTCTCCTTGTTTAACCTCCTCTTCTTGCTCGGCGATAGGAGCAAAACACGAGGGATGTAATTGTGCAAGCAATCTAGTTCACTCTTTGAGTAAACTGAGTTCGGCCAGCGAGAAACTGTGCAACCATGCAAATCGAGTCAACGTTTTAAAAGGAACATGTGAATTTAATTTTTTTTTCTTCTTAAA
>JAFLJL010005731.1:0-7500 GCA_018398815.1 Conus ventricosus | reverse complement strand
AAACTTTTTTGTAGTAAAATCTGAGCAGCCATTGACACTCACTAACAGAAAAGGGCTTTTTTTGTAGTCTTGTCGCAGAAAAGAGCACGGAATGTTTGAAAAATTTATTTTCCCCCAAACCCAAACAGCTAATTTGTACAGCTAATGACAAGTTATTTTTCCCTTTTGGTGGAGGCCAAACATCGGCAGCAATCTGTTTGGGGTAAAGGGAAGGGGGGGGGGGGGGGGGGGGGCTGCTCCTGAAGTGGTTTGGAGTTGTGCCTTTCCCTTTAATTTTCCCTATCAATTTCCCACAATGTTTTTTGGGAGATTTTTTTTTTTTACTTTCGGTCAGCCTGGAACACAATTCTTTTAAAAGACGACGCTTGCTAATTCAGTAAATACGTCTCCATTTTGCTTGGAGATGTTTTTTGTGCACGGGGGATATGACTGATGTGATAGCTGTACCGTGAAGGAAATGACTGCTACGACAGGGGGAACGCAGAGAAAAAGAATGTAGCCGAGCTGTGTTTGGGAAGGGTGCCATGTGATGTCAGCTACACGACGCTCAAGTGTGAGGTGCCAAGTGATGTCGCTACAACCTGACGCTACGCTGTGTGGAAGGTGCCAAGTGATGTCCCGCTACACCTGACGTCACAGCTGTGTGGAAGGTGCCATGTGATGTCACTACACCTGACGCTCACAGCTGTGTGGAAGGTGCCAAGTGGGTGTCAGCTACACTGACGCTCACAGCTGTGTGGAAGGTGCCAAGTGATGTCAGCTACACCCGACGGTCACAGCTGTGTGGAAGGTGCCATGTGATGTCAGCTACACCTGACGGTCACAGCTGTGTGGAAGGTGCCCAAATGATGTCAGCTACACCTGACGCTCACGCTGTGTGGAAGGTGCCAAGTGATGTCAGCTACACCTGACGGTCACAGCTGTGTGGAAGGTGCCATGTGATGTCAGCTACCCCTGCGGTCCAGCTGTTGGAAGGTGCCAAGTGTTGTAGCTCCCCTGACGCTCACGCTGTGTAAAAAGGTCCCCAAGTGATGTCAGCTAACCTGCGCTCACAGCTATTTCCCCCTACCCGTTCTCGATCCATACCCCCGTTGGACTCGGATCCCCTGCTTTTTCTTTGATAAAAAAAAAGAGTCGAAAGAAAAAGTTTAACCACAACACACACACACACACACACACACACACACACAAAACACACACAGAGAGAGAGAGAGAGGAGAAAAGAGGGAAAAGGAGAGAGAGAGAGAGGAGGAGAGGAGAGAGGAGAGAGGACAGACAGACAGAAGACAGAAGACAGAAAAAAAAAAATTTTTTAAACCCCGTTAATCAAGAGGCAAACCCTAAACAGAGATAACAGAGATAGAGCAGTTAAAATGTTGATAATTCCAAAGCAATCTTCCCTGTGCCCCGCACCTCCCGCGAGCTAAACTGCGAGGAAACCATTAATTTAATTTAAACAGCTAGCATCGGAAGCCCGCGACCCCCGCACAAGACTGGAGGGACTTGGGCCGCAAAAACACCCAAGCCCTGGAAGGGGGGAAATATTGCTTCCGCCCAATCCGTCCGCTTGCGTGGCCACGTGGAGCAATCAAAAACCAAAGGAAAAAAAAACAAATCTCACGCTGTAAGAGACACAAAAAAAAGGAAATGAAGAAGAAAGGCGATGTGCCTGCAGTGACACCCGGCCCGTGTTGGGGAAGGGATGGAGGGGGCCAAGGTGAAAGGTGACTGGCAGCGATTCCTTGGCAGTCAAAACATCGACCTGAGGGCGGGCCTTTTCCCGTCTCCCCCTGTCAAAAAATCATCACCCCCCTCTTTTCCTTGTCTCCTCCCTGCTCATAAATTCATTTCCCCTCTTTCCCCTCGTCTAATGCTGCTCAAAAAATCATCACCCCCCTCTTTCTCCTTGTCCCTGCCTGCTAAATAAATCATCACTCCCCCTCTTTTCCTGTTTAATGCCTGCTCAATAAATATCACCCCCCTTTTTTCCTTAGTCTCCCCCTGTCTTTAATATCACCCCCCTCTTTCTCTTAGTCTCCTCCCTGCTAAATAAATCTCACTCCACCTCTTTCTCCAAGTCTAATGCCTGCTCAATAAATATCACTCCCCTCTTTCCCTTGTCTCCTGCTTCTCAAAAAATATCCCCCCTTTTCCAGTCTAATGCTGCTCAATAAATCATCACTCCCTTTTTCCCCTTGTTCCTGCCTGCTAAATAAATCATACCCCCCTTTTTTTCTCCTCGCTCTGGCTGTTCATATTTAATCACCCCCTTTTTCCCTGTTAATGCCTGCTAATAAATCATCACCCCCTCTTTTCCTCCCCCAATGTGCTCAATAAATCATCATCCCTCTTTCTTGTTAATGTCGCTCAAAAAATCTTCACTCCCTTTTTCCCCTCGTTAATACCTGCTAATAATCATCACCCCCCTCTTTTCCTAGTTAATCCCGCTCAATAAATATACCCCCCCCTCTTTCCCCCCTCGTGTAATACCTGCTCAATAATCATCCTCCCCTCTTTCTCCTAGTTAATGCGCTCAATAAATCATCCCCCCCTCTTTTTCCCGGCCACGCTAGCGCGCCCTTTGGTCCGCTCTAACATTTGCGTGTCATCTCTATGACGCTGGCAATTTTCTTTTTCTTCTTTTCGGGTAGCCCTCCGTTTGTCAGATTTGAAACGTACAAATTTACAGGTAAATTAATTGTCAAAGGTTTTCAGTCATTCTTTCATATATCAAAACTTTATAATAAAAAAAAAAATATAAATAAAAAATAAAAAACCAAAAATCATCCCGCTGGTTTTGTGTTATATCAACCTCTGCATTTCCCCCTATCCCCTCCCCCCCTCCCCCCCCCCGAAAGTGTTGGCACCTGTCACCCTCTTCTTTAGTTTTTAATCCCTCGCAAAAAGTTTCTTGACCACGAACTGGACGCCATTAGGGCTGAGAGGAAGCTTTACGTTGTAAAGTTATAACTTTAAATGGTTTTGTTGAAAAACTGCGAGCAACGCGCAGCAAAAGCAGCAGCACACCACCCCACCAACGACAACAAAGAAGAAAACAACGAATATTCATTTTCTTCAAAAAAATCTCCAGAGCGGTTTCATGTTTTTCAAAATTTCGGATATGGTATTACGGCACCACAGGAAAATTAACGGCCCGCACTCTGTCACGTTAGGGTTAAGACCAGACTAAAAAAGCTTGGGGGGGGGGGGGGGGGGGGGGGGCAAGAAAATGTTCAGAGTTTGCCCTGTCAGGGGCCCGGATATGAAGGGCGGGGCCCCCTCCTTTCCTTCCACTCCCAAAATGAACACTGCCCTTTCCTGCTGAGTGGTCAGAGGAAATTTTTATGTTTTAACCTCCCCGCATCTCCCCCCTCCCCCCTTTCCCCCCCCCCCCCCCCCTCCGCCCCCCCAGAGGTTGGAAGTATGCTGTTCACTCGTACGACCCTTGTTACCGGGACTGACTGCAGGTAAACTAAAGGGGGTCAAGACCGCTGAAGGGCCTGATCGACTGGCACAAGCACAGGGCTCCACTACAAACCCTTTACAGCTGCTAGTTACGGTGGTGGCACCTACATGTTTTTTATGTCTGTAGTAAAAACGAAAAAAAAAAAGCAACAACAACAAAAAAAACAAAAAAACAAACAAAAATGGTACGAAAAAAAAAATTTCCAAAGTCAGAGAGCAAAATGGCGATCTGTTGATCCACACAATCGACACGTTACCCGTTCCAGTCAGAGAGGAGAGAGGAGAGGAAGGGGAGAGGAGAGAGAGGGTGCGGCGTGCGTGCGTGCTGCCTGCCTCTGCCCGCTGCCTGCCTGCCCCGCCCGGGCCTGCGCGGCGCGCGTGTGTGTTGTGTGTGTGTGTGTGTGTGTGTGTTGGTGTGTGTGGTGTTGGTGCGTGCGTGCGTGCGCGGTGTGTGTATGTGTGTGTGTGTGTGTGTGTGTGTCTTCATTTAACGTCTATCCACTATTCGTGATATTAGACAAAAAAAAAAAAAAAAAAAAAAGTGAATGTGTACGGAAGTAATTGCGAGCGTGCACATAATGTGTGTATGTGTATATGTATGGGTGTGCGCGTGCACGCGAGTGTGTGTGTGTGTGTGTGTGTGTGTGTGTGTGTGTGTGTGTGTGTGTGTGTGTGTGTGTGTGTGTGTGTGTGTGTTGTGTGTTGAGAGAGAGTTATGGATGTGTAAGTGTGTGAATATCTTTACACAAGTCATAAGAGAAGATTAACATGAAACAAAATACTTATAACCAACAACTAACTAATCAATTAAAGTCAAAACGGATGACAGTATTAAAGAAAAAAGAAAAACAAACAAAACAATTAAAAAATCCTTTGCTCCCCCCCCCCCTCCCCCCGACCATTTTATTCACACCACCACCCCCCTTCCTTTCTTATCCCCCGCAAATAAGTTATAAAGAATATTATAAGTATTTTCCAATGGGGGTGCGTTCTAAGTGTACAAAGAATTCGTACGTTAAAGCTGGTGACTGAAAAAATGGCCTGCACAGTATTTTGCTTCAATACTGGAATGATTTTTTTCATATCATTGCATATGAAACAATATGAACTGGAGTAATCTTGTTTCCACATACGCAAACTATGTTCTTTACATATTTTGTTTTAAATGCATTTAAGCTTCCCTGTGCATTAATGAGAGTAATTTTCTATTAAGATTAAAATTCTCTTTGATTCTTTTAATATCAAACTGTTCTTTATATAGTGATCTACCATACTATATTCAAAAGCTTTCCAGATATGCGACTTAACAAGTTACACTGTTTCATGTACTGATAAGGGGAAATCAAACAGTTCTGAATCAAAACTATTTTTGGCTCCACGTTTAGCTGCCCTGTCTACTTTTTCATTATAATGAAAAGAACAATGTGAAGGAATCCAACAAAAAGCTACATGGGTTCCCCTTGCAATTAACATGTGTATCTTAAAAACTTATCTCTATGATCATTTCAGGTCTTGTGTGCAGTTGAAAAACTTTTATGCCTGAAGAGCTGATTTAGAATCAACACAGAACAGAATTTGAAATATTGTTTTTGGAAAGTTTAAAAGTGTGTGTGTGTGTGGTGTGTGTGTGTGTGTGTGTGTGTGTGTGTGTGTGAGGAGAGAGGAGAGAGAGGAGAGGAGGAGAGAGAGAGAGAGAGAGAATTATTGCATATGCGTGCCTTGGTATGGTCTCCAGCTGTATCTAAAAAAAGGTTAGAGAAAAAAGCACCATGAAATAAATTTAGCATGAGAGGGGGGGTACTTAGCGCCACGGACACAGACAAACAAAGTACAGGACAAAACACAATGCATTTCGACTCTTGGGTCTTCTTCAGGCAAAACAAATAACATTTAAGACAGTGAAAAACATGTCCGTCATTCTCCCTTCTGACATTTCCCACATTTTCCCTTCCAAACATGTCTGTCATTATCCCTTTCCCACATTTTCCCTTCCAAACATGTCTGTCATTATCCCTTTCCACATTTTCCCTTCCAAACATGTCTGTCATTATCCCTTTCCCACATTTGCCCTTCCAAACATGTCTGTCATTATCCCTTTCCACATTTCCCTTCCAAACATCTGTCATTATCCCTTTCCCACATTTTTCCTTCCAAACATGTCTGTCATTATCCCTTTTCCCACATTTTCCCTTCCAAACATGTCTGTCATTATCCTTTCCACATTTTCCTTCCAAACATGTTGTCATTGTCCCTTTTCCACATTTTCCCTTCCAAACATGTCTGTCATTGTCCTTTCCCACATTTTCCCTTCCAAACATGTCTGTCATTGTCCCTTTTCCACATTTTCCTTCCAAACATGTCTGTCATTGTCCCTTTCCCACATTTTCCCTTCCAAAATGTCTGTCATTGTCCCTTTTCCACATTTTCCCTTCCAAACATGTCTGTCATTGTCCCTTTCCCACATTTTCCTTCCAAACATCTGTATTATCCCTTTCCACATTTTCCCTTCCAAACATGTCTGTCATTGTCCCTTTTCCCACATTTTCCTTCCAAACATGTCTGTCATTATCCCTTTCCTACATTTTTCCTTCCAAACATGTCTGTCATTATCCCTTTCCACATTTCCCTTCCAACATGTCTGTCATTATCGCTTTCCCACATTTTCCCTTCCAAACATGTCTGTCATTATCCCTTTCCCACATTTTCCCTTCCAAACATGTCTGTCATTATCCCTTTCCCACATTTCCTTCCAAACATGTCTGTCATTATCCCTTTCCCACATTTCCCTTCCAAACATGTCTGTCATTATCCCTTTCCCACATTTTCCTTCCAAACATGTCTGTCATTGTCCCTTTCCCACATTTTCCCTTCCAAACATGTCTGTCATTATCCCTTTCCCACATTTTCTTTTCCAAACATGTCTGTCATTATCCCTTTCCCACATTTTCCCTTCCAAACATGTCTGTCATTGTCCCTTTTCCCACATTTTCCCTTCCAAAACATGTCTGTCATTATCCCTTTCCACATTTTCCCTTCCAAACATGTCTGTCATTATCCCTTTCCCACATTTTTCCTTCCATAACATGTTGTCATTCTCCCTTTCCACATTTTCCTTCCAAACATGTCTGTCATTATCCCTTTCCACATTTTCCCTTCCAAACATGTCTGTCATTATCCCTTCCAATGAACATTTATGTAATTACTGCCTTTCAAATACCACTTCCCTCATTACGGCCTTCCAACAATCAGTTCAATCCTTATGACCTTCCAACCAACATCTGTCATTATCGCCTTCCAACATCATTTCTGTCATCATGACCAACCATATTCATTTCCGCCATTATGACCTTCCAAGAACCCTTTCTGTCATTAGGACCTTTCAACAACCATTTCAATCATGATGACCTTCCAACAACCATTTCAATCATGATGACCTTCCAACAACCATTTCAATCATGACCTTCCAACAAACCATTTCAATCATTATGACCTCCCAACAATCATTTCAATCATTATGACCTCCAACAATCATTTCAATCATTATGACCTCCCAACAATCATTTCAATCATTATGACCTTCCAACTATCTTTCTGTCATCATGACCTTCCAACAATCATATCAATCATTATGACCTCCAACAATAATTTCAATCATTATGACCTTCCAACAATCATTTCTGTCATTATGACCTTCCAACAATCATTTCAATCATTATGACCTTCCAACAATCATTTCAATCATTATGACCTTCAACAATCATTTCTGTTATCACCTTCCAAGAATCACCTCGGTCATGATGGCCGTCCACAATCATTTTGTTATAATGACCTTCCAAAAATCATTTCAATCATTATGCCTTCCAACGATCATTTATGTTATCGCCTTCAACAATCATTTCTGTCATTATGACCTTCCAACAATCATTTCCGTTATAATGACCTTCCAACAATCATTATGTTATCCCCTTCCAACAATATTTCTGTCACGGACCTTCCAAAAATCTTTCTGTATTTTTTAAAACCTTTTTAACGGGC
>JAFLJL010005730.1:0-12671 GCA_018398815.1 Conus ventricosus | reverse complement strand
CTCACGTTGCTCAAAAAAAAATGTCCGCCGTTTGAAAAAATCTCCGCCGAAAAAAAAGAAAAAAGAAGCTATCGCGATTTTCTTTGCTCCCAATCTCGGCGAGACGCCTCCGGCGAGATTACTCTAGGCTTAAACACCAAATGGGCTGGTTTTTATTCGGTTGACTGGGCCAACCACTGCACATCCGCTTACAGCGCCGATCGACCGAGTGTCATCTGTGATTCATGGCGTCGAACGAAATGGCAAAAAAAAAAAAAAAAAAAAAAAAAAAATATCCCAACCGTTGGAAAGAAAACTGGCTCGAGGAAGAGGTGTGTGTGGGAGTAGAGTTAGAGATAGCATATGCAAAAGCAGTGACGAGCAGGCGTTATGTCTAGCTTGCAACGTTGGTGACCTACTCGTTTTTTGAGTGAACCAGTGTTTTAGGAAGAAGAAGACAAGAAAATCAGCTTCGGAAGTCGTGGCTTCATTACGATTGCTGACCACATGAAACGCCTGGTTCCAGGCAGCGTGTCGCTGCATTGAAGAACAATTAAACTTTGGAAAGTAAGCTGTTGGTGATTTTGCTCTCTTCTTTGTTATATTTTATCATTCATTTGCAATGGTCAAACTACCTCATTTAGCTGAAACATTCGTCATTTGACTTTATGTTGTGAAACAAAACCTAGACGTCTAGTTACTAATAATAGAACCAGGGCCAAGGGCAGTAATTTTCGGAAAAAAACCCATTTCTTACGTAAATCGACCAGCCACAAACGCAGAGAGCCCTGTATTAAATCCATTTGCATGTTTGACAAAAAAAAAAAACAAAAAAAAAAAGAAAAGAAAAAAAAAACCCTCAGAATTTGAGGTTTGAATTGAAGGCTAGAAACAATTTTGATGGTTTTAAATGTGGATTTTTCTTTATATATTAAAAAAAATGCTTCAGCTTCAGGGGCCGCTGCCCCCTGACCCCCAACAGAAAAATCTCCTCTGCTTTTTAAAAATCTGTTCTCATCCCTGAGTATAAATAATGTGCTTTGAGTTCTGATTGTGAATATAAACCATGAATGTATGTTCTGTAAGCCATGAATATGTTTCTGTATAGTCGGTTATATCAAAAGGAATGGCATGAAAATTTCTATATATAATATTGGTTTGCATTGTGTTATTTTGATTTGTAAAGATTGCACCAGTTCTAGTGACCAGTCTAACTAAAGACAGATAAAGGAGGGATACCATGTGTTCTTTGTGATGAATGCGTTGTAAGGCCTACTGCACTTTTGTTGTTGGATCAGATGCTTTTCATGTTGTGTCACTGAGGTTGTACTGGCACATGAAAAATTGTCTGCACATAATTCAGGTGTCATGTGAAGTACTGTCTCCTCATCTGTCCTCTGTTGTCATGCCTGTCACTGTGCCATTGTTATGAGTGGATGAACTGGATGATGGTCTGATTATGTCCTCATAGTGTGTGCATGTGTGCGTGCGCGTGTGCATGTGTGCGCGCGTGTGTGTGTGTGTGTGTGTGAGTGTGTGTGCTCGTGCAGGCTTCTCTTTGTATGTTCAGATCACTCTACTGCTCTCAGCGGAAAATGGCCCAATTTTTTTTTTCTTTGTATGGTCTCAGCAGAAAACAAAAACATCTGTTGGACAAAAAAAATGTATGCTTGGGAAAAGAGCAGAAAGAGTGTTTGCAAAATTAGTAAGGTGTGAACTGTGGAACAGGAGGCTGTGCTGTGGTCCACCCCCTCCCCTCTCCCTCTTCTCTCTGGAAAGAGCAGAAAGAGTGTTTGCACAATAGTAAGGTGTGAACTGTGGAACAGGAGGCTGTGCTGTGGTCCACCCCCTCCCCTCTCCCTCTTCTCTCTGGAAAGAGCAGAAAGAGTGTTGCACAATAGTACGGTGTGAACTGTGGGAACAGGAGGCTGTGCTGTGGTCCACCCCCTCCCCTCTCCTCTTCTCTCTGGAAAGAGCAGAAAGAGTGGTTGCACAATAGTACGGTGTGAACTGTGGAACAGGAGGCTGTGCTGTGGTCCACCCCCTCCCCTCTCCCTCTTCTCTCTGGTTTTTCAAACACTTGGATGATGAACTGCCCCACTCCCCTTCCTCCATCCCCTGCTTTTACCAAATTTCTGCCTTTCATGCTTTGCTTTAATTCCATGGCCATCAATGTTTGCTGTTGATAAACACAGCATTCTACAAGATGCAAGAAAGAATTGGACACAGTAGGAAAAGAGTAGTTTGGGGAGAAAGAGAGAGAGTCTGTTCACAATGGCCTTTGTTGTATAGGGCAAATGTTTTCTGGAAGACTTTGAGCAATGTGTGTGTGCATGTATGCACATGTGTGTGTATGTAAACAACATGAATGATGTTTATGAAATTGATTCTCAGTCTGCAATTTTTTTTCCAGATGACTGTGCAAACATGAATCTTGTTTTGACTGCAATATTGTGGTCTCCTTTTAATTATTAGGAGTTGAATTTGTTTTTGTGGTTTGTATGTTATCATTCCTGTCATTAAAACCAAATGAATATTTGTGTACTTTTGTTTGTTGTTGTTGTCAGGAACTGTGTATGAATGTTGATCTATCCACACTTAAAAATTTATGTTCATTGTTTCTCTCAATCATTCACCAATGTACTCATTTCACTTTCCTTTCTCTCTGTCTGTCCCTGGCTGTCTGTCTGTCTGTCTTCTGTCTCTCACTGTCAATGTCACTCAGTCTTCACAATGTACAACCTTCACATGCTCAGTCACATACACACATGTACATAGCAGTCTATGCAATCACAGTTGATTCTTAATAGAGAGAAGATTCTATGATGGTTTCTTTGTTGTTATAGGACAGTTTGGGGTGTTGATTTGGCACAGAATGTTGTCTAATTGAACAAACAGAAGAACTTTGTTTTCTTTTGTTGCTGGGTGTAGCAGGCTGTGGATGGGCATTTTCAACATGAAATTGTGAAGCGATTGAACAATAAATTCTCTGTAGAAATGCAAACCAAATATAGATGGGGTAAAATAGGAGTCACACGTGTACTGATGCTGGACAGAGTCATGAAATGGAATGGAGCACAGAATGGAGTCACACATGTACTGATGCTGGACAGAGTCATGAAATGGAATGGAGCGCAGAATGGAGTCACACATGTACTGATGCTGAGTCACACATGAACTGATGCTGGACAGAGTCATGAAATGGAATGGAGCACAGAATGGAGTCACACATGTACTGATGCTGAGTCACACATGTACTGATGCTAACAGAGTCATGAAATGGAATGGAGCACAGAATGGTGTCACACATTTACTGATGCTGGACAGAGTCATGAAATGGAATGGAGCACAGAATGGAGTCACACATGTATTGATGATGCTGGAGTCACACATGTACTGATGCTGGACAGAGTCATGAAATGAATGAAGCACAGAATGTGCTTTGTTCTGTCAGCATAGGCATGTTCTGTGGAATGGAATTAGATGTGTGAAGACTTCATATCATCTGTCCTCTGAAGATGCAGTGTGGCTGCCTCTGTGGCAGGGTGAACAAAAACAGCCCTACACGATGACCACTCCCTGTATGAAATGTGTTCAGTGACCTGGTCATTGTTAAGAAGCATCAGATGACTCCAAGAGTGTTCAGGTGATAGATACAAGCCATTGTCACTGTCATCTCATTCATTCCTCTCACCAACTCACAGATCATTCAGTTCCAGGTGACTCCAAGAGTGTTCAGGTGATAGATACAAGCCATTGTCACTGTCATCTCATTTCATTCCTCTCACAACTCACACATCATTCAGTTCCAGGTGACTCCAAGAGGTTTAGGTGATAGATACAAGCCATTGTCACTGTCATCTCAT
This sequence comes from Conus ventricosus, assembly GCA_018398815.1. Taxonomy (NCBI): domain Eukaryota; kingdom Metazoa; phylum Mollusca; class Gastropoda; order Neogastropoda; family Conidae; genus Conus; species Conus ventricosus. Next base: position 8,826 of record JAFLJL010005730.1, on the reverse strand, counting down.
TTCATTCCTCTCACCAACTCACACATCATTCAGTCCAAGCACACATGGAGAGCATATACAGGATTAGCATTATTGTTTTTTTCTGACCTGGCCTCTACAGTAGGTAAAGTATACCCCATCGCCTACAGAAAACAACTTGCCCATCAAATGGCCATGGTTTTAAATCATGTAAGATTTTAAATCATTAAGATATAGGGAAGCACAATCCACACAAGTTTAGTAATACTGTGCAAATGCCTAATTCTGAAGTCAGTCTGTGGTCTGTCTGCCCGTTTATCTTTCTCTTATTTTCGTGCTCGGCATGCACGCACACACACACAACACACACACACACACACACACACACACACACACACACACACACACCAGAAGGGAGAAGGGCACAAAACAACAACAAAAAAAAACCCAAACCAACCCCAAAAATTACAACAATGGGACGGATTGGAAAAAACATTTTTAAAATGGTTTTTTGGTGTGTGTGTGTGTGTTGTGCACCGCGCTGTCGCATGCGGTGTGCATGCAGCTTTGGTGTGTGTGTGACTAAAGTGAAAACATCTTTACGGGAAAATTTCCTTTTAGGTAAAAAGGGCCCATGCTGTTAACTTTTTGCATGAAAGGGCGAAACCCCCCCGGGCAAAATGAACTTCTAGAAGTTCCCAAAAATTTCTAGAATTTCCATCCCTTTGGGGAAGTTTCCTGTAATTTTCAAGGTAATTTTCCGGGAATTTTTTTCCCGGTCTGGAATTTTTTTTTCATTTGGGAATATTCTATAACTATTCACTTATTCTAAACTTATATGTTCCATAACCCGTCTAAAAAAAAACTGAATTCTAAAAGCTAAATTGTATAAAAGAAAACTTAATCTTTAAAAAAATATATTAATATTTTTTTGACATGGTTCTAAAAATTTGTATAAAGGGGACTCTATTTTAAAACCTTAAAAAATCTTTAAAAATGTCGGGTCTAAATGGTCTGTTCCCTAAGGGAAATTTTAATCCTTGCAAAGAATAGTTTTAAAATATGTGGGAGGGGGTCTGTAAATGCCAGTCTTAATCAGGAGATTCACTGTACTTTAAACAAAAAGTTGAAGAATAATTTTGCAGAAAAAAATTAGATTTGAATTTTTTATTGTGTAATTTTTTTTTCCCCCTTTAACATTTAAATTTTTTTTTTTTGTGTTACAGTGATCCCCCCTTTAAAGACTTTTTCCCCGCAAGCCCTTTTCTTTGTATCATGATAAAATACCCCTTAAAACCCCCCCTTTTTTAACCGATTTTGGTTGATTTTTAAAGGTTTAAAAAGGGTTTTGGTACCACTGTACCCATCTATAATTAAAAAAAAAAAAAGAATTGGGGACACCAAAATGAAATTTTTAAAAAAAGACAAAAATTTCAGCAATTCTGTAGTTTATTCTACCTTTATACAAGGATTTTCTTTTTACTTTTAAACTTTCAGCTTGGAATTAAAAAAAAAAAATAAACAATCGAGGGGTTGGACCCAAAAAGCAAATCATAATAACCACAACTTTGTACGACCTTACTGCAAAAATTAAAGCTTGTTTTAAAACAATATGCAACAATAAAGGGAAAAAAAAAACCCTGTTTATTTTTTTTGCAGTCTTTTGGGGTAAAAGTTGCATGTTTTTGCAAAAAGGGTCAAAATAGTAAAATTGAACTAGAGATCTTATTTTGGGTTCCATTAACCCCAAAAGGGGTTTTTTGAAACTTTCGGTTGAAAGGACAAACCAGTTACTTAAAATGTCAAACAAAAAATGCTTGAAATTTGGTTTTCCCCCCCCTTTTTTGGGAGTCCCTTGCACACAGTGTTAATAGCAATATAATTAATACCCACTGAGCCAACCACATTGATGGTGTTTGAGTCTGAAACAACTGTCCCCTTGGCGTCCAAAAGAAATACCGGTAGGGTATGAGTAAAATCCAGCAGCCCCACTTTCTATAAATACTGCAAACATTTTTAAACATTTTCGAAACGACGGGTTTGGGTGGCCGGCCGAAAATCTCCTTCCCAACATCTTGCATAAGCACACCATCAGTGATGTCCCCTAGTTAGGCACCAATTTGCTTTCTTCCTCCTGAGGGGTCTGTTTGGGGTCTCTTCAAAGTTTTCCAAATGCCTGAAAAATATTGGAAAGCAAATTTTTAAAATTGACACTTGAAAAATTTGACCTTAAATCGTCACTAACAAATTTTCCAGACTTCTGTTAACGGCATTAAACTGTCTAGAGAGGCAATTTAAATTTTTTCCTTCTGTCTTTTTGCTTTCTCTATTGTTTTTTGAAACTGGTCAAAATGACCCATAATGCCCAGGGGCAAAACAACCGCCCCCCCCCCCCCCCCCCCCCCCCCCTTTTCTCTCTTCATTATTCTGCCCAAATCGGAGTCGATTTTTAAATTTTTTAGACCCTTTTTCCAGACATTCAAAAAAAGAAAAATTGGCTGCTTTTAGCGGATTATTTTGCCAATAAATTTAGTACAGTTTTAAAAAAGCTAGAGAACAAATAAAATAAAATTTATTTCTTTCCAATTTAAAATTAATTCGGCATGCCTTATAAAATTTAAAATTTTATTAAGCCGGATTCACAGCTAATAAAACACATTCTGACAAAAATTTCTCGTTTCCATTATTTTTATCATTTAAAAAAATATAAAATTTGGGTTGGCCTTTTTTTTTTTAAAGGTAGATAAAAATAATGCACGGGGTCAGGGGGTGGTGAATTTTTTCTAAAAATGTTGCAACGTAGAACATGAAAACGTGACCAAGTATTTGAGAAAGGGGGGAACACCACTTTCCTTTACGATTAAAAAATAACTCCCTTGAAAAAATTTAGGGTCACACCCAATAATTAGGACCAGTTTGGAAACAACGTGAGGAAATATAGGCAGCAAGAACCCCTTTTTCCTTTTCATTAAAAAAAAGAAACCCCTTTTGATAAAATTCAGGTCAGCACCAAAATTGGGGTCATTTTGGAAAACTGTACAAAACCCTTTTTTTGTTTTTTCGTTTAATTCATTAGGGGCTCTTTTTAAACTGCCTCAGATTTTCTGCTCATGATCCACGGAGTTTTCATGGGGAAAATCAATCGAACTCTGGGGTGAAAATTTAATTTAAAAATATTCTTCCGGGTCCCTATTTAAAATTTAAATTTTGTATTTCCTGAATCCCCCTCTCATAGTGGGGTATTTACTTTTTTAAAAATTACATCAATTGGGGTTCCAGCGCAGCTTACTGGGACTTCGTCACCGAAGACAAAATTGTGCCGGTTGCGCCCTTCTTTGTTGACCCGGCCCCTTTTGTATCGCAGACCATCCCCCCTTCTTTATACATTTAAAATGTCGGGATTTCGGGAAAACCCCAAGCACAAGGCAATATGAATTTTTAAGGCACCAGAAAAACAGACACTGATTTCCAACCCATATAGTTCATTTGCTAATGTCTGAGTGGGGACAAATTTTTAAAAGTGTCGATACATTTTTGGGAGGCGCTTGCAGACATTTTGCGAAGAAAAGCACGAAAGAAGAAAAAGTGCTGGCGAATCTGCTGTTGGGCTGGTTTTTAATCTTGAACAGAAATTCCTTTCAGTGTGGAGCTGAAAACCGGGACTGGTATGTACTGTCTAATGTCAGCATCACACTGTCTTCAGATCAAAGGGGGCTCACTGCTTGAGGATTTAGGGTTTCACCCTTCTTTTTTCGAAAAATACATTGTTGAAACAGATGCACAGCCCATGTTGAATAAGATTTTTTTTTTTATATCCTACAGGAACATCATCTACAACTAAAAAATCCCCCTACAAGTACCAGTCCCCTACAAAAAAAAATAAATAAATAAAAGGTTTGTTTCCTTTTTAAAAACAGTTATAAAAAAAGGGTGGTGGGTTTGGGCTTCCTTTCCTTTCTTTTTAATGTACATCAAAATAAGCAATGATAATTTTTTTCAAAAATTGGTATGCAATGACACTGTGTCCCAAAATTTTAATGCAAGGGAACACTGCTTCGTTTATTAAAATTCCCCTTTTAAAAAAAAAAAAGTTTTACAGTCGGGGTCAAAACTGGTTCGGTTTTCGGAATCGGGAAAAAAACCCTTTTTTTTTGCTAAGAAAAGCTTTAATTTCTCAAACTAAAAAGTAAAATCATATCCCCACCCTCAAAAAAAACAAAAAGAAAAAAACCTAAAGCACTTGATCCAAAGCGAAAAAGGGTTTCCTGATTTCATTTTAAAAATGGGCAAGCAAGAAAGGGTAGGTTTGGGCCCTTTTTTTTTTCGTTTTTTTTTTTTTTTTTAAATGTAGGGCAAAATAATGACAGGTGGTGAATTTTTGTATTCCTAAAATGTAATTCATCGACAGCCAGACGCACACTTTTGCGCTTTCAGGAACACGCTTTTATTTCATTGTTTTTTAAAACCTTTTTTTTTTTTTTAAAAACGGAAACAAACGTAATTTTTTCAAGGGGGTGTTACGAGAGTTCCCCCCATCCTTTTTTATTTTTGTTTTAAACGTAAGCAAGCACAAAGGGCCCCAATGAGTGCAAGTCCAAATTTGACGCCAAAAAAACACCCGCAAGTCTTCATTGATAAAAATTATTTCTTTATTTTTTTTAAAAAGGCTGACCCACCGATCCCATTTTTTTAAAAAAAGAAACATAAAACTTTTTTTTAAAAACAGGTTTTGGGGTTACAAAATTTTGAATTTATTTTGTGTCAAAAAACCCATTCCACTCAACGCAAGGTCCGTTGAGGAGAGGAGTGCCAATGTTTGATGCGGTCCTTGGTTTTCCCGAAACTTTTCCCCGCATACTGATTTCTAGCTGGAAAAACAGGGGAGGTCCTCTTCCTTTTCCGTTTCTTGTCCCTCTTCACTGGGCCGATTGTTAAAGAGCATGGTTACAAAGTGATGTTGTATAAAACATGTTTTTTAATAATGGTAACAGTGAAGTTTATTTATAATTTTTCCCGTCACTGACACAGTGACAGCCTCTGAGTTTACCAAAGCAGTGCAAATTATTAAAAAAGGGTTTGCCTCACCTGAAAATTTAATTTTTGACTACATTAATGTAAAACTATAAAATTTATAACAGTACATCATCCAGAAAAATATTGCTCCAAATGCCCCGAGACTGGGGGGATCAGATTGGGGGGATATTATAAGACTCGCAAACAAAAAGCAACATATATGTGGGTGAATTGATCTGTCACACCATTTATTAATGTCTGTGAAATGAATTTTTCAATTTAAAAACAATGAGATCAACCTGAAGAAAAGAAACAAAATAAAAAATAACAGAAAACTATGTCTTTACAATCATTGAAATGATACAGGAAAAAACAGGACCAAGGACTGATCTTGGGTTTCTCCCTAACAAACATCAATCTGACCCCCTGATGCCCCTGACAACCCCCACCAATCTTTTTTGTGAGGAATTTTCGATCCCTTTTATGAGTTTTTTCCCCGAATACTAAAAGAAGCTTACCATGCATGCTTGTTTCCTTGTCAAAGCCTTTTTTAAACTCCATCACTAGGACACAATCATTAAAAAGAGTCTTCACTGACTTTTTCTATGAATTGGTCTTCTCAATTTTCGCAAAATAGTTAATACGGATAAGCCTATGCATCCCCCGCCCCTCCCCCCCCTTTGTTCTTAATCAATTTTTCTTTTTTTTTTTTTTTTAATAAGTTTCATACAAAATTTTCACAAATATGCCCCTTTCCCCAAATTTTTCCCTTTTATTTCTTCTACCCCCTGGTGCAACAGAATCTTCAAAATGAAGACTTTGGTTTTTCCCCAAATTCCAACACTGTAAAAACCCATTTGACAAAGGCATGTCCTTGGCAAAGAAAAAGACGAAACCCTTCAACCCAAATCAATCAAACAACAATTTCTTCTGCTTTTTCTTCCTTTGAGTAACCAACTTCAACCGTGAAAATGCTGCTAAATGGATTCTGCAATAAGTTGCATAAAGCCCGGAACAAACAGGAAGAAAGATCCAATCTTGTTTGTTTGACACAGTTTACAACAATTCGTGAGAGCCCAAGACTTCGTAACAAAAGCAGATCACCGTTTAATGAACTTTCTGATTTATGAAAATGAGCAGTACTGAAGCATTTGCTTCCATGCAAACGTCCTTGGGCACCAAAAGAGCACTGAAAGGTCGGCGGGTTTCGGTTTTTACATCGCTTTTTCGGAAGGGTCCCCCACTTTGCTCAAATTTTTTCTGACCTGACCCAGACTGGCCAAAAGCAAAAGGGGGGTCTTTTTGAACCCGGTAAAAAATCAAAACAAAACAAACATCTCTGCTTTTTTTTTAAATTAAAAACAAACCGTTTTTAAAGGGGAATATTTACGTAACCCCTTTTTTTTTATTTTTTTTAAGTCAAACATTTACATTTCTGCTGTTTAGCGTTCGTTAGCACATCACGATGTCATAAGAACACTGTACACCCGGGCCACACATTTGGGCCCGCCAAAAGCAAGATTGGTCAGTTCCCTGCCCAAAAACGCGGTCTTTCTAACCGGGACGTTCCTCACTTCGTAGCCAAGGCCCTGCCAGTTTTGCAAAGATTTTTTTCAAATTTTCCAAAATTTTTTTGCAAAAATGGTTTTTCCATCGTCACGTGGGATTGTTTTGGGGTAAGGAGTGCTGTCTCCAATTCCAAAACAAAAAGCACGAGGGGGCCCGAAAGAGGCTGATGGGGTTGGTTTGGGGAAAGAAAATAAGGCCAGATACCAAGGCAAGCTAACCGTCTCATCGTTGGGGGTAGGGGGTAAGTTGGTTTTTCTTTTTAACACTTTAGCGCCCCCCCCCCCCCCCCCCCCCCTCTGTGTGTGTGGTTGTGTGTGACCAAGCTAAAATTTTTATTTTTGCACTTTTTTTGCCCCTCCCCCACCTGACCCTCTTTGGACAAAATCCCCCTTTTTTTCCCAAAGGGGGGGGGGGGGGGGGGGGGGGGGGGGTGCCCCCACTTTTTTGAAATCCCAGAGCAGCCTTTTAGAAATTCGAGGCCTACCAGAATAAAATGCAAATGTTGGTACTGATGACAGAGGGAAAAGGAAAAGAAAAAAAGGATTTTTGAAAAAAAGTGCACCCAAAAATGCACAGTCAAAAAATGGTTTGTGAAACTCTAAATTAACTTTTTTTTAATTGGGATTTTTTTAAGCTTTGACAATAATTTGAACTAAAAATTAAAGGTTAAAACTTTCACAAAAAAAAAAAACTTGACTGTTTCATGCTGGTCAATGCTTCATGTCATTGCAGGGGCAAAAAGGAAATGGAAGCAGTTTTAGAAAGGATGCACACCTTTTGGGAAACCCGCCAAGTCTGCTGAGGGGGTGCTGCAAAAACTTTATCTTCATTTGGGGGAAAAGGGGAAGAAGGTCAGTTTGCCAAAACAACAAAGCAGAGACACAGACAAAAGAATCCTGACTGAGACTTTATGCCCCCCATACATCCACACTTTCCATGCAGCACCGCAACACCCACACACACAAAAAAGTTTTTAAAAAGAGGGGGGGGGGGGGGGGGGGGGGGGGGGGGGGGGGGGGGGGGGGGGGGGGGGGGGGGGGGGGGGGGGGGGGGGGGGGGGGTTGGGGGGGGGGGGGAAAAAAGGAGGAAAACAAATTTTAAAATTTGTAAAACCCCCAGGGGGGGGCCCAAATTTTTAAACTGTCTTTGTTTTGTGTCTTTTAAAACCCTTTGGGCGGCCACATTCTTACTGGATGCCCTAAAAGTTTTAAACTCCCTTTGGTGGGGCTGTCGACCCCTTTTGTCGTCTTGTGCTTTTTGTCAAGCATTGGGGGTAAGTTTTTAAAACAAAATTTCCCCTTCTTTTTTTGGATCCCTGCCCGGGTAAGCCAACCAAATTCCCCCCAAATAAAAAAATTAAAAAAGTCGAAAAAAAAGAAGGGCAAAAATCTTTAGGGAATTTTTTTTTCATGATGAAAAGATGTAAATGCGCGCATATATGGTGTGGTGGTGTGTGTTTGTGTAGGGGCTAGGACAATCCAAATCGTCAAACCTGAGCATAAAGTGTGAGGTAGAAGTTTGCAAGCGCTTAGTGGGGAAAATGTCGGATTTTTTTTGGTATAGTTTTTTAAAAGCGTCCCTATCCCAGCCAATGGCGGACCAGCTGGTCTGAAAGATATGTCAGAAAGGGCAAATCCAAAGGCCACACGTTCCAAGGTTTGACTCGGGTTTTTTTTATATTTATTTTTATGAAGTTTCACAGCATTCATTTTTTTTTTTTAATTTTGAAAAATACCCTTTTTTTTGAATCAGTAAAGAAATGTTTGATTGTTTGTATAATGCACATGACTTTGATGGTGTAATGCGTTGTGCGTTGTTATATGCGTCTGGTGTGCCATTTATGTGTGTGTGTGGCAAGGCATTGTAAATTTGGGGTTTTTTTTTTGTGTGTGTATGCATGTGGGGGGTTTTGCCTATTTGCATGATGTAACAGGGCTTAAAAAAGTTCCGCCACGGATTTCCGCGATTTTTTTTTGTCAAAAAAAAAAAAAAAAAAAAAAAAAAAAACCCAAAAACAACCGAAAAGGGGCAAGGCAACCGGATCGGCTTTCAAGTAAAGCCCCCGATTTTTTTGGGAAAAGCTTCCCCAGACTTCCCGGGAAAAAAAAAAAAATGGCGGAGGCGAAGACATTGTTTATGGGGTCAATCTTTTGAGACGGTGCAATTAAAACAAATGGAAAGGGGGGTGGACACTTCAAAAGTTTAGAAGAAGTCATTGGACCCCCTTTTTTTCGCAAAGTTGTGCAAACCAGGTTTAGCTTGGTGCAAAAGGCTCCGGGAATTGTT
>JAFLJL010005728.1:0-13741 GCA_018398815.1 Conus ventricosus | reverse complement strand
AACCATCAAACAAGATAACCCACCCCTATCTGATATTCAGACAACACTGGACTCAACAATCACATATATAAACCATACAAGAAACCCAACGATACACCTCTTTATGTACACACCAAAAGTAACCATCCACCATCTGTATTCAAGACCATACCCCATGGCATAAACAAGAGACTATCAAACCTGTCATGCAGTGAGAGAGTGTTCAATAATGCAGCAGTAGAATACCAGGAGGCACTACAAACAAGTGGATACAATTACAAATTACAATACAACCCAGACAACAACACAAATAAAAGCAAGAAAAATAGGAAAAGAAAAATCATATGGTATAACCCCCCATACGACGGGAAACTCAAAACAAACATAGGGAAAGAATTCTTCAAACTCCTAACAACTTCATTTCCAAAAGAACACAAACTGTCCAAAATATTTAACAAAAACACTGTCAAACTATCGTACTCATGTATGCCCAACCTCAAAAACCTGATTGACGCATCCAACAAAATGAAAATCAACACAGCAAAGAAGGGTGAAGAAAGGAAATCTTGCAATTGCACCAGAAAAAGAGCAGTGCCCACTAGACAATAAATATCTTCACAACAACATTGTATACCAGGCTACTGTGACATCAGAAAATGAAAAAGAAACATATATAGGGATCACTGAAAACCACTTCAAAACCAGATATGCAAACCACAAACAGTCATTTAATAAAGAAAAATATAAAAACCAAACAGAACTGAGCAAATATATCTGGAAAATTAAAGACGCAAAAACAAGCTACAATATATCCTGGAAAATCATAAAAAGAGCAACACCATACAGCAATGTTTCAAAAAGGTGCAACCTATGTTTAACTGAAAAATGGTTAATACTATGCAAACCACACTTAGCAACTTTAAACACCAAAACAGAAATAGTAAACAACTGCAGGCATAAATGGAAATCGTTGTTAGTGAACACATCTAAAACAAAAACCTGAAAGCCCAAAAAAAACACGTGCAGCCACCCCGCACGTGCAAACAACCGCAAACGTGAGCCCACACGCTATATAACATCGGCGGTGGGCAAACCAAAAACATCCTGATGACAGCGCAACGCGCTCGAAACAAATTTGTAGATTGGTCATTTTAATACATTTTTTTAACATATATATATATATATATATATATATATATATATATATAATATATATATATATATATATATATATATATATATATATATATATATATATATATATATATAATATATATATATATGTACAAAGGAAAGATAAAAACACAGTGTTGTTCAGGTTCATTTTTTGTCTTCACAAATTTTCGCTCAACGAGCTTCTTCGTGGCATGGCACTGAATGCTGGACACAGGATTGCATATCTAACTGACTAGCTGCTCAGTGAAATTAAGGACGGCTTCAGAGAACAGGGAAACCTTCATTCTGGCTCACTTTCGCCCTCAACCAGTTTTTCGGGCGAAAGTGAGCCAGAATAAAGGTTTCCCTGTTCTCTGACAAGTAAGACTAATTTACTAAAGTTTTCAGAGAGTAGCGTAGGAGAAAGTAGCCGTGGCTGAACGCGTTTCATAGAGTAACGTAGGGGGAAAAGCAGCGGTGGTTGAACGCGCTTCATATACATCGGTGTCTGTTCCTACGGCTGAACTTGGAAGAGGTCGGCTCTCTTTTCAGTACTGCCAACTCTGTCAGGGCGGCGTCAACGGCCCCGCTTTGCCGAGGGCAGGTAAGCTTTTAATTGTTAGTTGCCGCCTGCCTAAGGACTCGCACTATCCGATTACTTACTACGTGACTGGGCATGGCGATTTTGAACCAACGCCAGTCTTATTAAATTAATGCAGGGCTTACAACGCAGCTCTGCCTCGTCATTTCCATTGCTGGTGTTGAGTTGTGAAGTGGTATGTGTTTTCTGGGGACTTTAAAACTTTGGTTTGGATTGGGACAACTGTAGTGTGTGGACATATTTTTGCTGTGTGCGTGTTAATATTTGATATTTTTGAAAAAAATAATGGCAGCACGCTACAAACATATATATTGTAGATAAATAAAAATACAATTTTTTTTTAACATAAAAAATAGCAACCCCCCCCCCCCCTCCCTGAGCATGGCCGACTGTTGATTTAATTTTATTCGCAGGCGTCACTTTGTGTCGACCATGCTTTCAGGGGGGAAACCCCAGGATATGTTTGCCCTGGATTTTTTGGGTGGTGGTGGCTGGCCTCTGTCTGGAATGGCTGGCACCGGTCTTCATTCTGGATGGGGTGAACTTGACCCCCAAGACTCTGGTCTCACTCGAAACTCGAAACTGCGTGACCAACTAATGAGGGAAGTGCAGCCCTGAACTCAGCAACTCCAAACTCCGAAAGTGTGACGCCTGCGGTGGCCAACCGACCACCAATAGCGAGTAGTTGAATTCTTATATTTAAGCTTACTTTTGGTGGGGGTGCAATCCCCGTGTACAGGGAGACCACTCCATTACTACTTTTGTGATGCAATCGATAAAGCTGCGTGCGCGGCCTCTGGACAGGTGGCCGTTGTGTGCGGTGCAAATGCTGCGTGTGTTCTGTTTTAGCAGGCTGTGCGCGTAAGTATGTGTGTGTGTGTAAGTGTGTGCGTGCGTGTGTGTGTGTGTGTGTGCATGCGCGTGTGTGTGTGTGTGTGCGCACGCATACGTATGTGTGTGTGTGTGTGTGTGTGTGTGGGGCAAGCAACGGCCAAGGCCTAACGCTCAACCTGCTAACCGTTCGTGGCTGTTTGATCTGCTTAAAGCTGAAAACACCAACACGGTACAATCAGCCCGAAAGGTAAAGCCTGATACACACCCACACACATACACACAGCTTTTCGCTCGCCGCTTGCCATGAATTATATGCTCCCTGCCCAAACTACCGTCTCATTCTCACCTGTCGTTCTCTTTCTCTCTCTCTTTTGTGTGGGGTGTGGGTCTGGCTCCTGGCTGGTCCCCCGTATAAGTAATCGGATAGTGCGAAATCCTATCACATGATCCGCCCGGGGCCGCTGTACATGTTACATGGGTGGGCATGTTGTGTGTGTGTGTGCATGCGCGCGTGCGTGCGTGTGTGTGTGTGTGTTGTTGTTCTTTGATTTAACGTCTTTCACTTTAAAGTGATATTAGACAGTGTAACGTGTGTGGGGTGTGTGTGCGTGTGTGATGACACACTGTCACCCAGCACGACAAAACACAGGCTTACACATAATGAGACGCAGCCAAGTTCACAATAGGCCACTGAAAGTAACTCGTTCTAACATCCCCAAGACTAGTTACAGCGCTTATTTCTCTTGGTTCATTTTATGGAAGTGTATCCTGTTACCCACTTTTGAACGACTTGGGTGGTAAAGGTTAATTAAGTTACCTCTAAGTTCTTAGTTAAGTTTTAATTAAGCCACCCCCAAGTTCTTAACCCCAAGTCACTTCCAAGTTTTTAATTAAGTCACTCTAAATTTTTAATTAAGTTACCCCAAGTTCTTAATTAAGTTTTTAATTAAGTTACTTCAAGTTCTTAATAAGTTCTTGATAAGTTTTTAATTAAGTTCTTGATTAAGTTACCTCAAGATCATAATTAAGTCATCCTTTAAGTACAACCAAGTTCGTATTCAAGTTATCTTATAATTATCAAAAAAATACAATCTATGTTTTTATCTTAAATAGCAGATGCCTAATATAGTACACACACGCCTCAAAAAAACGCGTCATCGTTGAGGATGTCTTGCTCAGCGTTCTCTGCATAGATCTTAAGGAAGTTCTTACATCCTAAGCAACTGCATTGATTACAATTCTGGTCTATGGAAATGTCTTTTTTAGACTCCATGTCTTTATTTATTGACTTTATCATTTATAATACGCCATGATCTATTTTTATTAAAAAAAATTTAAAATTAAGTTCTTAAAATATTATTCCATTATAAATGGATCAAAGTGATGCTTTGCTGTTGGCGGTTTTGGCGTGCTGTTGTCTTTCTCTGTATTTAACGGTTCAGATTTTTTTGGTTGCTTTGTTTCTGCTGCCATTGTGTATATATTTTATAACCGTAATAACTGCCCCCAACAGCAGCAATGGCGCCAAAAATGGCAACAGTTTTAAGTTCAATATTCCATGAAGACTTTGTGCCCTTGTACACATGGAGTTTTTATAGCGGGCATTGAATCAACTTGTTCTGGCCGCTGGCGGTGTTATGTTTTCATGATGAGTTATATTCTGTAACATAATTTTTTTTGTCTGTTCCACTCTGCTAACTTTTTTCCTGCTTAATAAACACGTCCAGGATGAGACACTTTTTCACTGGCCCCCACCTGATTCATGTTTTCTGATTCTGCTGATTTTCTGGCTTGGTTACTTTCTCCACCTGATTCAATGTTTCCTGATTCTGGTTCTGATGATTTTCCAGCTCGTTCATTTTGAAGGGAAACAAAATCTATATGATTAAAAGTTATTATCCCTGATTAATGGCGATAACAATGTTCCAAATCTGTAGTGTAGATCACAGCCTAGAGACCTCTAATGACTTTGTTAAAACTGGATCTTGCGTTAAATCATACGTAAGATCTTGTTCAGTAATCAATGGGAGCAAATCTACTGACTAGTTTAGTGTACAAACTAAGAAACCGTTTGCCCCACACTTTTTACCATTCTAGACCCCAGCTGCGCTTCATACCTGTTATGATACTTTATAATGTCTTGCGACGACATCTGTTGAATTTGTTCAATGCTGAATTCAGTTCCGAGGAACTGTTTTGTTTTCCACACGCTGCCAAAGAATACAACCTCTCCTTTTGGGCATAACAGCTTGGCCATCAACTTTGGTCATTCATAAGTTCGGGAAGGTTTAGGCCACCTTGTAGCTGTAGTAGATCATCACTGTCATGTTTTTTTATTAAATTATAATTATTTTTTATTTTATAAAAATGAGCACCGAAAAAAACTGTTACCAACCTTGTATACCATTCTGCTGTTATTGGAGGACTAAGTGTAGGATACTCAATGCTTGGTAAAAGCCTGTTAAAAATAAAACCAGCAATCTTGGCAAACTAGACTTTGAGGATTCAGCAAAGCTGATTGCTATCATTGCAGCTTCGGTTGCCACGAAAGATTTCTAGTCAAGCAAGGAATAATTCCCGACAGTATAAAATATGTAAATAAAAAATACATTTATAAAAAATGGCTTCACTCGTAATGATGATAGGCGGCGCTGTGGTTAATGGGGCTCGCTTTTAGTGGAAGTAATTACGCATTTAGTAAACTGCGAGATGAAGGCGAGAGAAAAGACATAACAAAGCTGTGGAGCAACTAGCTGCAGCACAAGATCGCTATGAAAAGCAGAGAATTGAGCAGTTAGATTTTATTAATGATACTCTGAAAAAACAGGGCCATGCGGCTTACACATTTAAAGATGTTGATCAAGCAATAAAACAATATTATCTAGTAACAGGCAAACCAATCGAGACATTGCCCCCACCAAAATTTAGCGATTTTTATCATCCATCAGAAAAACAAAAGATGCAAGAAATCGGGTTTATTGTCTTTGGTATGACTGTTGTGTATTTTGTTGCGCATAATGTTGGCTGAGTAAAAAATGAACAAAATTTATTATTCACCAAAAGGATATTGGAAGGGAATAACAGCAATTAAAAAGCTAAGCCAAGCAGCGGGAGTCAGTGAACACAACAGCAAAAGAATGGTTATCTAAACAAGCGATTTGGCAAATTTATTTACCTGCACCCAAACGAATACAGAGACCACACTTTGTGAACACAATACCGAACGACACCCATCAAATGGACCTTCTATATTTACCCTCTGATACGATTAGACGAAAAAGATTTAAGTACGCACTTACAGTCATTGACATGGCTTCAAGATACAAAGATGCGGAGCCATTAACACAAAAGAGTGCTTCTGCTGTTGCTGTTGCCATACAACTGATATACCAACAAGGCCCCTTAACTTTCCCTCGCATGATTCAAGTCGATGATGGAAAAGAATTTAAAGGCCAAGTGAATCAATTATTGTTAAAACACAGGTTACTATTAGAAGAGGCATTCCGGGAGTTCACAGATCACAGGCTTTAGTTGAAAACTTTAACAAACAGTTAGCCGAAAGACTTTTCTCCTACCAGTATCACAGAGAGCTGATTGACAATTCTCGCAACACAGAATGGGTTAGAAGACTGCCCTCAGTTTTGCGCGCAATGAATAATGAAGAATTTAAAGGGCTAAAGCCAGTACAAGCAATCAAAAGAAAAAACAATAAATGTTGTTGAAGGTAGAGTCTTCATCCGGCAAACTATTACCGTTTGGTTTAAAAGTAAGGTACCTTTATTTACCGGGGGAAGCAGAAGGGGACACTCGCATCAGGGCAACGATCCAATTTGGAGTGTTGACCCGTACGAAATAAAAAGAATTGTAAAAATGAATCCGCCCGTGTATTATTTACGAGAAACTGACACAACAAAACAACCAGCTCCTCAAAGATCTTTTGTGAAAGAAGAACTGCAGATAATTCCGCCAGACACAGTTCTGCTTTAATTAATTTACGGTTCTCCAGTGCCCAATGCATATGAAAACTCTGGATTAACAAACACCCGTTTTGTGTTTGTTCTATCTAATGACTTCTTTGTTACAACAGTTGTGTTGATCTCATGTAGATTAGATCGCAGTTTTACGTTGTCATGATGAAAAGTCTTATTGCCAAACAATGCTTCTTTGTAGTTGTCATGTGATATGTTTGACTGCACAACGCTGCGAGATATTCCCTTTGCTTTCTTAATGATTTTCTCCTGGCTCGAAATACTGTACATTTTTGACCTTAACCCCACATACTCCTGATTACCTTTCCAGATAATTCATCCTTCATCTTTCCTAAAACCTTCTTGTTAGTAATTGAATGTAAAGGCGAGTCTTTAGGATAATCGGACGTGTCATACCATCCTGCATGTCCTTTAGCCACTTCGTTTCCATGTCTTTATAGATGTCTTCAGTAGGGATATCTATAACAAAACTATCTGTATCTGTGTAAAGTACTCTGGACTCAGGATACGAGGGCTTAAAGTAGTCATAAAGAAACTCTAACATCAAAAGCTTTGATAATTCTAAAACAGTAAACCCAATAAATACAGGTTTGTCTAATTTGACTTTCTTTTTTTTCATCATTATGCAAAAAAGCTGATCATAAAATCTTCTAAAGTCCTGATAATTAGGTTTTGAAGTCAGCTTAATTGCTTCGTTCTCTTTGGTGACTAATCTGACATCTTTGCGCTTGTGCGGATTCTCCATAGTCTTTCCAAAACAGCTGTTGTTCATCAGCTTGAAAAAGTCTTTTTCTGAAGCATCTGTGGATTTAGTTCTAAGATCAGTGTTCTTCATGATGTATGGTTTCATGAACTGTTCTTGATCAAAAGCAATTATGCGATGAACTGCTGTCAACTTCAACCCATGTCTTAAATAAAATTGTAGAAGTCTGTAATGACAGACATAATTTTTTTTGCCTCGAAGATTAGGCACAAGTTTAGGTGGTTCTCTTGGATCCATCTTTAGACTTTCTGCTGCTAATGGATAGTCATTATGCAGGTCATGGAGTTCATGAGGATATTCTAAGTCAACTTCTAGAATGAAACCGCGCTGTTGACCCGGCGTCAAACTGCCAACCACTTTAATGCCTTTTGAATATTTTTCGGATCGCGCTTGTGTACATTTTAAAGTTACGTAATGGAAGTGATTGCGCCATTGCCCATCCATACAGATTGTTTGCATCTAAATACATGAGATAGTTAGACTTTTACTTGGATCATAGTCGTCCAAGTATTTGTTGTTTGCTTTACAGTAATGATGCGACGCCATACTAATTCCTCCACGCAATCCGTTTTCAATCATCTGAATCATTGGTAAATCAGACAATAAATCAATTGTACTCCAGTAAACTTTAAGAAAGCATCCCAACTCATCCGGGCGCAGAAATGTAAGCGCGGATCCAGGCTATAATGTTTCATGCAGGTCTTTCTGTAATTTTCAAAGACGTCCGCCAACAAACATTATCAGCCCTCAAGTAGGAGTCATGATAGTCTCCCATCGTTTTACACTCTAACTTTTGCCAGCATCTTGAGCATGCTGGTAATCAGAATCACTGATGTCCTTTCCTCTGAGACTAGAAAAGAACGCGCCTTTAGGAGGAGTGTGTCTTCATCAAACCTTTCCCAAACTGTTCATGTACTCATAAGGGTAAACGCCCTTTCTAACGAGAGTTGGGTCAAAATATTCTTCCGTTATTGGGCAGGACTTTAAGGACATAGCTAGTGACTCTAATGATCCCATCATGTGCTGCATAGAGTCATAAAAAGACATGTTATTTAAAGTGAAACACATGTACTTTTCCGATGACTGTGCAATGCATGACACCCTGAAGGCGGCGTTTACTGCTCGCATTATAAGGTGAGAGTCGTAACCTCGCAAGTTATGAAAGAAGATGGGCAGCTTCCATGTCTTTGGTTCAAACTTTAGTTGAAGATTGCATTTACTGTGCGCTGCTCCTCTGAACTTTCCGCTAATGTGATCATGGTCTCTTACCCCGCTGGCCGCTAAGGCCACCTGTTGGATTTGTTGCTTCTTCACTAAGTTCTAAACCACAAATCCAACAGTGAGTGGCTGAGTCATACTGTTGTTGGTCCTCAGGCGTCATTATGATTTCAGATAAATTTAGATTATTAGAACAGTCATTACGCACTTTCTGCATGCGTTCTAAGAAGTATTCTGCAGCACCTGGGCCTCTATACAATTCTGGTGCTGAATGGGCGCCATCCGACCTGACAATAATGAAGGCAAATGAACAAATCTGGTGATTACTCACTATGGCTGTTTTAGGAAGTCTCTGTGGGGTTGGTCCTTCATAAGGAACAATGAGCGATTCGAAGTCTGCGTAAACAACATATGGAGAATTTTGCATCCGTTTCCAGTTCTTAAAACTAACTTTACTGCCTTCTGGGGGCGTAATTAGTTCTGTATTACAGTCAACTGGGCCGATACAGTGTTTCTTATGTTCGCTCGCGGCTTGAACAGATGGCATTCTTGTTAAACATTTTCTACAGAATTCTTGTTTGCCATGATCTTTTGAAGTATGCTGCATTAGTCTACTCATTGTTCGTATCAATGTGTAATGCGGCCCCGCTGGTGAAAGCATCAGTAGTAAGTCAACATGATTTTTGTCTGGTTCGCCTATTGTTGGACTGTTCTTGGACACTTTAATTGGCACCAAATTTGTTTCCTCATCCCATGTGTATACATTAACAGTTATTGGTTTGTTTTGTTCTTCAAACTGATCAATTTGGTCTACACTAACAGGAAAGGACACTCCACTAAAGTTAAGATCATTGATGTAAGGGTGATAGTTAGACACTCTCTCTGCGTTTTTGCGGATATAATGCAGCCTTGCGAGAACACACCACATAAAACATTTGTTGTCTGAATTCTTTATGTTTAGAACTGCTTTTTTTTGCAACTAATGCTGGAGGTAGTGGAATGTAAGCCTTACCGACAATCGGCGCATACTTAGACTGTTTTAATCTGATCTCTAGGACTTCGCCCTCTGACCAACCAGAGCCTCTCATTTTAGCTTCTTCAGCGGCAGCGTCAAACTGTGTAAGCAGTTCGTCTGCCCAACCGGGTGTTAAGTCATTAGAGGAAAGAATAGTCTGTTGTTTAGTCGAGACCCAGACTTCTAGATTTTCTTCATTTATTGTTACATAGTCGATTAAAACAGCTAACATTACTTTAACTGGCGGGTCTTTTGTTAGTTTACTTGGAACTTGAGAAATAGCATGTACAACGCTTGCCCGCACGTTTGTTGGATCAATGACTTCTAAATCAATATCATTCAGTGCTCTTGATAAACGCTCTCTCTCTCAAGCATTCCTTCAAACAATTCGTCTTGCCCTTCATATATCTTATCCATGCTGAGTTTCTTTTCTAACTCAAAATATTTATTTAAATTAAAAAAAAATACAACGGCTTAATCAGAATCAATATCAAGGGTCTTTTTGTGCTTGGACTCATAAACTAAAGTATAAACACCCTTCGGTGTTGTTACTGTGAGCTGTTTAGAACAGAGTTTAATGTCTCGTTTACTTTTTTAAGCATTCCTTTTTATCTGCTCGGCGTCTGGCTGTTGAGAAAAAGTTGCCCTCGCCTTTCTTTGAAGATCAAACTTTTGTCTTTTGTAGTCATCAAAATCGGCCTGTAAACGATTAAATTCTTCATCCGTGATGTTTGAGTCAACAAGCGCTTTATTTATTGTCAGTTTAACGAACTAAGTTTAGCCGTTATTAGTTGAACCATAGCTGTGTGCTTTTGGAGTTTAGTTTTTAATTTTTTGCCAGCCGCACTTACAGCTAATGAACACAGACCGAGAGCTAAAGACAAACCCCTAGAGGTAAAGCTGCGGATGCGCCTATGCCTGTTGCTAAGAGACCAACACTCGTTCCTGCTGATAGAGCACTTATAGTCGATGCTCCAGTATTAACATAGGTAACAGCATTAAAGGCAGCAGAATACCTTCGTTTGGTTTTGCTGTATTTTGAAAGGTCTTGCTCTAGTTTTTGTTGCATTTGCGTAATGTTTGTTAATCTAAAGGTTTTTATGTTAGGGGTTTCTACTATCTCTTCTTTTGGCGGCGCTGTGGGCACATTTGGATAAACCTGAACAGACATGCTTTTTTTAAATAAAAATAATTTAGTATAGTACACTTTCTAATCTGCTCTTTTTAATATTCAGCTGCGCATCATATAATAAAAACAAATGTACATTAAGGGGTTATCGGCTTCTTCTTCTTTATCAATTTGAATGTTTATTACGTCTCTAACAGTTCTCCCGCTTCCATGCAACTGATTATCCTCTGTTGACCTTAGGTCAATCCATAAACCGTATTTCGTTGTTAAAAAATCATCAAGCCTAACATTGTGAAGATGAAAAATCTTTAGACACAAGGTCAACTGTTGGACTTCTACACCTCCCGCCCCCAAACAGTTTTCTTATTCATCAAAATGCTGATAAGGTTTAAGCCCGCTAGCGTAGATTTGGTTAGGACTACCCTCAATCGAACATTGTACTTTCGTTATTTTTGGATTAAAAAACTTTTCACTTCCTCTTTTGAAGGGTTCTTCATCTTCGCACAGCAATAAAATGCCTTTAAGTGAATGGTGCTGCAACACTAAAACTAAAATTCCATATAGTGTCTGCCCTGCTTTGGGATATGTTGAATGATGACGCACGTTTTCGTATTTTATTACTAATTTTTTCTGATATTGTTGCTCAATCAGCTCTGCTAAGTAAGGTTGCTAACAACGTCAAACTCTAACGAGATGTCAGAAATGCTGTACTTTGCTTCGGTGTCTGATGATTTGATAACGCGTTTGTATTCATTAAAAGTTAGTTCATATGACAAAACTGTCTTTTAACGCTCCTTGAAAGTACGGTGCATGCGCTTTTAACAACTCAAAATCTAAGGGGATGGAAAAGCGATTTCCATACGCAAAATTTACAGCTGCATACTTTTTACCCTCTTTAGTATCTGCGGCGGGCCCATTCTATGTTTTAGTGCTTCTTCATTTCGATTCCTTGAAACGCAAGATCAGCCCTTTCATTCCCGGTTAGCCATAGATCAGAATAGGTTAAAAATATGTCTGCATTATGTAAAGAAAATATTTCTTGCCCCTCAAGTTTTATAGAAATTTTCTTAACGATGCCCGCCCCAGATTCTGTACAACTGTCCTGTTTGGGTCTGTTGAAGCGAGTTCTATTTTGAAAGTAAGACGCGCAGAGCCTGGCACAATCAATTCATCTGCTCCTAGGTCTGGAAATTTGACAGTAAGAATTTGATCTGCATCAATAGTAGATGGATTATTTGGAACAATAATATTCCGTTTATTTCCCTTCACGCCATGGGGCTCTTTCTGTTTTCTATGCGGGTCAAGAATCGAGCCATATGATTGTGGCATTTTTTATTAAAACAAAATAAAAAAGTTAATTATTTAAAAACATGGCAGGCATTGAGGATGAAGATTGTGATGTTTTAGATTCTGGAGACGACATGAGTGAAATGACTCCTTTGGTACAACATCGCTCGGGGCTCTCTTTGCGGCGTGAATTAACAGAAAGTAAGGTCAGATCATTATACCAAAGTTTAGGCCAAGAACCTCCCGAATTTATAGACCCTAATGATTTTTAAGTAAAAGATGACCATTTGTTTGTGAGGAGCGACCAAGGACAACTTGTTCAGCTTACAACTAAAAAAGACCCATCAAAGTTTTTAGCCATGGGTTCAATTAGAAATAGACTCCCTGCGAGCGTACAAAATCGCCTTGGCCTTGTTAGGCTAAAATTAAGGGCGGAGGCAGTTTCTAAACTTCAAAACACACTGCAAGAACTCCCGACAGATAACCAATGCAAAACATGGAACTTAAAAAATTAAATCAATCAGCAGGTGAATTAATAAATGTAATAGAAGCAGAATCCAGTTTTTCAGAAAAAACAGCGTTAAAGACTATACGCGACTCGCCGCTACCCATGCGAGAACTAACGGCCCTTGATCATGCTTTAAGAACCATCAAAGGCGAATTAACAACAATTTAGCAAAACTAGGTGAACTAGATGAGCATATAAAAAGAGAAAAAGAAAAACTCGTTGAGGCTGATGACGCCAACTTAGGGCCTGATATTAAAGAAAGAATAGCCCAAAGACTAAAAGATCTTGAACAAGAAAGATCAGCAAGACTAGAAGTGACGACTACTAACCGGGACCAATTACGAACTCAAGTGAATAGAATAAGAGAAACTATCGAAAAAATTTTATATGAAGACACGACACTAGCAGAACGAATGCGAACACTGTTTAGAGAGCAAGGTGTCACATTAGCAAGCGTTATAACAGCCTTAGGATTTGCAATAAGCACACTAAGCACACCCGTTTTGTGTTTGTTCTATCTAATGACTTCTTTGTTACAACAGTTGTGTTGATCTCATGTAGATTAGATCGCAGTTTTACGTTGTCATGATGAAAAGTCTTATTGCCAAACAATGCTTCTTTGTAGTTGTCATGTGATATGTTTGACTGCACAACGCTGCGAGATATTCCCTTTGCTTTCTTAATGATTTTCTCCTGGCTCGAAATACTGTACATTTTTGACCTTAACCCCACATACTCCTTGATTACCTTTCCAGATAATTCATCCTTCATCTTTCCTAAAACCTTCTTGTTAGTAATTGAATGTAAAGGCGAGTCTTTAGGATAATCGGACGTGTCATACCATCCTGCATGTCCTTTAGCCACTTCGGTTTCCATGTCTTTATAGATGTCTTCAGTAGGGATATCTATAACAAAACTATCTGTATCTGTGTAAAGTACTCTGGACTCAGGATACGAGGGCTTAAAGTAGTCATAAAGAAACTCTAACATCAAAAGCTTTGATAATTCTAAAACAGTAAACCCAATAAATACAGGTTTGTCTAATTTGACTTTCTTTTTTTTCATCATTATGCCAAAAAGCTGATCATGAAATCTTCTAAAGTCCTGATAATTAGGTTTTGAAGTCAGCTTAATTGCTTCGTTCTCTTTGGTGACTAATCTGACATCTTGCGCTTGTGCGGATTCTCATAGTCTTTCCAAACAGCTGTTGTTCATCAGCTTGGGAAAAGTTTTTTCTCTGGTTTTATTTTTTAAAATCGTTTT
>JAFLJL010005727.1:0-13408 GCA_018398815.1 Conus ventricosus | reverse complement strand
TAGATAGGGAACAATTACAGGCTTTGAGCCGAAACAATTCTGCCAATTTAGAAGATGCTATTAACTCTGCTGTTGATGTGCCTTCTAGCATACAAAGATATCAAGACGTTCTTGCACATGCGTAGGTCAAAGGTTGACTTGTTGTGGCCGATAGATTATACATGCTGGCCTTCTGACCTTAGACTACAGATTG
Organism: Conus ventricosus; assembly: GCA_018398815.1. Lineage (NCBI taxonomy): Eukaryota > Metazoa > Mollusca > Gastropoda > Neogastropoda > Conidae > Conus > Conus ventricosus. Next base: position 13,215 of record JAFLJL010005727.1, on the reverse strand, counting down.
GCATGATACAGAATTATAATAATGAAATCCTCATAGCTGGAGACGACCAAAACTTAGGGCATAATCAAGGCTTAAACACAAGGCCTGGCGCAGCCATTTTAAGAAAAGCATCTAGCCCTGAACAACCAGAAAGCGACCCCCACCACCAGTTATAACCAGCACACAGCCAGAAAGCAGCCCACCAACCCGCCGACTGTTATATACTTTACCCTGACAGACACACTAGCGAAAAGACAGCCCTTGTTGTGTTTCTAACTTTTACTGGATTAGCTATACTTTATTTCACTAAAAATTAAACCAGCAGCCAGCACTCCTAACGTCCACAGATGATCAACCATATAAACAGCCACTTTGCCTATAGTAGACTAAAACCCAACACTGGACTTGAAACCTGTTCACCGGCGGAGCAAGACGCACCGAGCCAGCGCTCCGATTAAATGGAGTGAACTTGCTTCTGCCTTGAGTTCACAACTAAGAAAATGTGCACTTACATTGTATTTCGTTTAATTTTTTGTTTCTCTCATTCTCAAAGAAAGGAGACTTTATATCGACTTTTCAATGGACGGATACTTTGTGTAAAAAAAAAGGAAAAAAAAAAAAGAAAAAAAAAAAAAAGAAGAGGAGGGAAAAAAGGAGGACAAATTGTGGTTGTTTTCAGTGACGAGTTTTTGTGTGTGTGTGTGTGTCCGCCACCTGTCGCCCAATATTGGCCAGTTTTTAAGGAACATCGATCTCCTGTGCATTTGGTTATTTGCTTGTTTTCTCCTCTCTTGTTCGTGGTCAATGCGAAAATGGCACGAAGAAAACTGCGTCAAATCAAAGAAACGCAACAACAGACCTAGCAGCTGTCCAGGCCACAGTGAAGACGGCGCCTCCGACTCCTTTGTCAACCCCCAGGTAGGACAAGGTTTAGTGGAAGGAAATGTGGGCAGGGAACGATCAACTAGCAGGAGAGGAAGGATTCTGGAGCAACAACAACAGAAAATCACCAACTTTACAGACCGTCAAGAAGCAAAAAATCAAAGTGAAGGGGACCAAGGGGATATCATAGTACAGGAAGGTGATTCGAACATAACACTCGCAACTATTTTGACTAGAATGGAAAAAGGGATGGATGACAACGGAAACAAACGATCAACTAAATCTTCAACTTGAAAAAAATTTATCTGAATTATTTGAGGTGAAAAAAGAAAATGACCTCTTGAGGACGAAACTAGATTTACTCCAAAACAGCTACACAGACTGAATGACGATGTTAGCCGGCTCAAAAAGAACTCAAGCAGGAAAAAGAACTGCGCAACTCACTCGAACAATACAGTCGAAAAGAAAATGTGAAAGTTATTAATCTGCCGGGAGATTCAGGACGAGAGAGAGCCGAGGAGACAGAAAAAAGTTGTAGATTTTTTTAAAAAGAAAACTGGAACTGACATCGTTTCAACAAAGCTCCATCAGTGTTGCCCATCGAGTGGGCAAATACACCACTGGTAAAAACAGACCGGTCATCGTACGTCTAATAAACAGAAAAATAAAATCCGAAATTTTCAAAAAGAGGCGACTGCTAAAACAAAATAAGTGTAACATCTACATAACGGAAGATTTGACCAAACTAAATGCACAGAGACTGTACAATATCAAACACCATCCAGCCGTCATGACAGCTTGGTCATTCCAAGGAAAACTTTACTGTAAACTGATAGATCTCCAAATTATTCAAATCGAAAATGGAGACACGGGCAGGATTGATAGAGTGTTCCTCGGACCAACAGAACAGCTGACCGAAGCCAAGTTTTCCCAACAAACAACCGGTGGGGGGTCGTTTGGACACCGCAGACAACGGGAGGAACAACCGGGCGGACAGGGCCAGCCAAAGGAGCAGCTACAGACCAGTCCAGTCCAGGCTGCAGGTCCACAGCCCCGACGGCGGCTACAGCAGACGGGTGACAAACGCCACAGGGGCAGGTCATCCGATGGATCGGGTGAGGCGTCATCCCCTCCGGGCCGTGTTCTGGACAGTGTGCCAGAACAGCCCGAGGTGACGGCAAAGATGGCCACGGGGACACAGCGTCGCCGGATCCTGTGCTGCGAGAAGCCCGTCAATCTTCGGACTCCGTGCCAGAGACTTCTCCCGACGCTATGTCCGGAGCAGCTGCTTTGGAGACTGGTGGGAACCCATCAGTGACTTTGTGAGTGACGGTGTGGAGGTTTTCAACTCTCATCCTTCTTCCCCTCCTCCGTCCCTACAGTGACAGTGAAAGGACAGTTCAACAGGTTCATGAGCGAAAAACCAAAAGGATATCTTACAAGTAGGCCGATGCAGTGATTCCAAAGTATGTACAAGTGCTCGCGATGTGTGTGTGTGTGTGTGTGTGTGTGTGTGTGTGTGTGTGTCCATCCCTCTCTCCCTCCCTCCCTCTCTCTCTCTCTCTCTCTCTCTCTCTCTCTCTCTCTCTCTCACTGTGTGTGGCGCGCGCGCGCGCGCGCGTGTGTGTGTGTGTGTGTGTGTGTGTGTGTGTGTGTGTGTGTGTGTGTGTGTGTGTCTGTGTACATAAGGAGAGAGAGAGTGTGTGTGTTTCTCTCTCTCTCTCTCTCTCTCTCCTCTCTCTCTCTCTCTCTCTCGTCTCTCTCTCTCTGTGTTGAGAGGGGGGGAGGCGGGGGGGGGGGGGGGGGGGGGTGAGAGTGAGCGAGAGGGTATGGAAGTAATATTCATAAGGGAATTCATATAAGTATATGTAGGTGCATGTGCATCTGGGGAGAAGGGAAGTGACCATTTGTGTGCGAGTGCATGTATGTGTGGGTGCGCGTGTGTGTGCGCTCGCGCGTGCACGCGTTTTGACATGCGGGCATGTGTGTGTGTGTGTATGTGTGTGTGTGTGTGTGTGTGTGTGTGTGTGTGTGTGTGTGTGTGAGTGTGTGTGTGTGTGTGTGTGTGTGTATGTGCGCGCGCATGAGCGTGTAACTATGAAACTTTGTGAGAAGTAAATGTTGACTTTTTGATTGCATAACAATGACACCATTTAGTATTGGCCATGATAATGTTAGTCTGCTCCATGTGTTGAAAATGTTTCCGATGGTTTATGAGCACGTTTTTGATTCACTGTTCCTTACCCAGTAACATCAAGGAAAAAAAAGAGTGAGGTGTACACAACGTATGCACATGCATATTTATATTTGTGTATGTGTGTATGTCTAGGTCAATATGTATACACGCGACTGGACGTATGTTTGTCTATGATCAAGCATTACGACAGAAGTCCAGAACAAGTGCGTGTCAGACATCTGGATATAATTTAAGACTTTGATACATGAGCAAACACGTATTGTAAGGGGGGCAGGGGGGGGGGGGGGGGGGTGCGCGCGCGTGCGTGCGTGTGGGCGTGCGTGTGGGTGTGTGCGCGTGAGCGTGTAACTGTGAAACTTTGTGAGAAGTAAATGTTGACTTTTGATTGCATTAACAATGAACCATTTAGTATGTTATGAAATGTTAGTCTGCTCCATGTGTTGTTGAAAATGTTTCCGTTGGTTTATGAGCACGTTTTTGATCCACTGCTCCTTACCCAGTAACAACAAAGAAAGAAAAAGTGAGGTGTACACACACGTATGCACGTGCTATTTATATATGGTATGTGTGTATATCTAGATCTATATGTATACACATGACTGGATGTGTGTTTATTCTATGATCATGTATTAAGAACAAAGTCCAGAACAGGTGCTTGTCGGACATCTGGATATGATTCAAGAATTTCATGCATGAGCAGACATGTATTGTAAGGTGTGCGTATGTGTGTGCGCGCGCGCGCGCGTGTGTGTGTGCATCCACGTGCGCGCTCGCGTCCGTGCGTGTGTTTGCGGGTGTGATCTTGGTAGCGTTTGTGCACATTTTATGTGGGTATGCAGAGAGGGAAGGGGGGGGGGGGGGGGGGCGCCAATGCGTACGCGTACGTGCAAGTCTGTGTGAGGGGGGGGGGGGGGGGGGGGGGGGTGGGGGTGGTGTGTGTGTGCTTATGTGTGTGTTCGTGTTTGTGTGTGTGTGTGTGGGGGGGGGGGGGGGGGGGGGGTACGTGTGCGGGCGCAACCGAGTATTTGTGACATATTTTTGTACAATGGATCTTTTCTTCTTCCCAAAATACTGGTTCACTCACAAACGAGTAGGTCACCAGTTGGTTTTGTTGATTTGGTTTTGCTGTTGAGGCCACATAACCTAAGAAAAGACTAGAAGTAAGGCTGATTTATCATTCCGCAACACAATAGTCCTATATATCATCAACGTTCAGCTGCTCCTGTGTATATGTCTTTTCCGCTCCCCTTTGGACTTGTAAGTCACTTTTTCCTCATGTTTGATAAACACTTGACCCTTTAAAACCTGTGGCAGAATGTCCTTCTCACACTCTGAACTCTCGAAATCTACATTGTGTGTGTGGGATATCTGATGAAGTTGTACACCTTTAGATGAATTTTTTTCCAGGTTCGGATTGGGAAAGATAATTGTTTCCTTTCGCTTCATCTTAAGAGAAAATAACTTGCAGACTCCACAATCAATATGAAGCCAAACTGTCGGATATCTTGATGTTTTATTTCCTTCTTTCTTTCGTTTATCCCTTCGTTTCTTTGAGGTGTGTGTGTGTGTGTGTATGTGTGTGTGTGTGTGTGTGTGCATCAGGGGGAAGGGGGGGGGGGGTTGTCACGGTCCGTGAATGAGCTGTGTTAACCAGCTGGGAGACGGGAATGTATGTATTTTACGGAACTGCCACGTTGTGAGTGTCTCAATTTTGTAACTTGGTTGCTGAGATAGTAAGGAAGAGTGGCCACCCTTTTCCCCTCCGTGAGCACCCCCCCCCCCCCACCACCCCCCCCCCCCCCCCCCCCACCTCCCCGCCGGGGAAGAGAAAACAAAAGCATAGAGGGGGTGGGGTGACAGGCCCTTATTACATTCCGGGAGATTCTCTGTCATCTTACCCTGTCCCTCCTATCGTCGCTGCCTCTGCCTCCCGCCTCTCTCTTTTCTCTCTCTCTCTCTCTCTCTCTCCTCTCTCTCTCTCTCTCTCTCTCTCTCTTATTTATTTATGATCATCGTTACTATTATCGTGATCATAAACTTTACTACCAGTGGGCCTACTGCTGCTACTGCAACTGCTACAGCTGCTGTCACTACTGCTACTACTGCTGGTGCTGCTGTACTGTGGCTGCTGCTTCTTCTGCTGATACTACCACCACTACTACAATTACTGTAGCTGCTGCTGCTGGCTGTCACTACTACTGCTACTGCTGCTGCTGCTGCTACTATTGCCTTTTTCAACTACTATCATGATTATTCATGGGCAGTAGTTTGCGTTATCTGCACAGATTGATGTATTCTCAGTATACGGACCTACCAAACAGGTGTATTTTTCGCCTGGCAGATTTTTTGCGCAAGTTTGTGGATGTTTAGAGAAGAGGAGGTGGTGGGTCGGTGGGCGGCGTGGTGGTGGTGGAGGGGGGGTTGCGGACGAGCGGGTGGGATGGAAGGGGGGGGGGGGGGGGGGGGGGGGATGCGGCATGAATTGATGATGTTTGATGATTTGATGATGTTCATTCAGAGAAAAGGGAAGAGATTCTAGTTCGATAAATCTGATGTTGCTTTTGTATGCTGTACTTTTTTATGCTTGCGGTTTGCGAGGTTTTTTTTTTTTTTGGTGTGTGTGTGTATGTGTGTGTGTGTGTGTGTGTGTGTGTGTGTGTGTGTTGTGTGTGTGTGTGTGTGTGTGTGTTGTGTGTGTGGTGTTGTGTGTGTGTGTGTTTGTGTGTGTGTTTTCTTATGTTTTTTTTGGTTGATTTTTTTGGTCCGTTTTGGCACATAATATAGAACACTGTATATATTTGAATGTGAATTTTCAAGACTTGAATGGCAACAAACGGCATTCAAGTGCAGACTTCAAGTGCTGAGTGCACTTTTAACATTATAATTCTTATTGTTATCATTGGTTTATTAAGACTTTCTCCTCGTTTTGTTTCTTATGTTATACGTATACAGCCCGTGTCGGTACATACATTAGCAATATTGACATCTCGCAAAGAATGTTGTCTGGTACAAGATAGCAGGTATATCTCATAGCCAAATGGACGGTCCTAATTCACATTGGGGTAATTTACGCAAGTCATGATTACGATGATTGTTCAAATGCATGCTTTTGTAAAGTATATTCCTTTTTTGCCTGCCATTGTGACATTGAACTGGATTCCTGTTTGTTGCTTCTATTCCTTCTGTGGCACTTGATCTTTTATGTAATGTTTTTGACTACAAGGAAAAACCCATGGATTCAGTAGGTAACAAGGCAAACATGTTAACAATTTTCATCATTAAACTGTCAAGGTCTAGGGAACTATCAGAAAAGAAGAGATATATTCCAATATTTAAGAAAAAAACAATACTCTATATATTGCCTACAAGATACTCATTTTGAAAAAGATATGGAAAGTGTATTTATGCGGAATGGGGTATGACTGCTTTTTCTCCTCATACAGATCCAATGCTCGAGGAGTAGCAATACTATTTAACAATAATTTCGAATTCAAAATAATAAGGTGGAAACGGACATGCAGGGTAACTTTATCATCATATCATTTACCACGAATGAAAAGGAACTGTTGCTAGTAAGTGTTTATGGACCAAACAAAGACGACCCAGCATTCTATGAGGAACTCACAAATAAGATCAAAACGTACAACAATAACAACGTTATTGTGGTGGGGGATTTTAATATGGTACTAGAACAGGACATTGATTGTTACAATTATAAACACATAAATAACCCAAAAGCTAAAAAAGTAGTTGAGGATATGATACAAGATTTGTCATTAGCAGATATATGGAGAGAAAACAACCCGGATTGTAGGAGATTACACATGGCGTCTAGACACTACCCCCTTGCAACAGAGTAGGCTAGACTTCTTCTTCTGTCAGAATATTTAATTTGGTATTTTGAAGATGCTGACATTTTACCAGGCTATAGATCTGACCATTCACTGATTACACTAAAGCTTCAATTCGGAAAGAAGATTAAACACAAAACTCTTTGGAAATTTAATACATCTCTACTAAAAGATAAAGAATTATATAGACGGAATAAATAATCTAATAAAGAAATAACAGAGGAATACACAGATAAAGATGAGGGGAATGATATTAATGCTAACAATAGCCAAGATGAAACCAGTCCGACAGCTCATGACCCTAAACTAACAGTGTCTGATCGGGTCTTTCTTGACTTCTTACTAATGAAGATAAGAGTAAAATCCATCCAGTATGCCACAATTAAAAAAGAGAATCACAATGTAAGAAAAACAGCCTTATGCAAACTATCAAAGATATTGAGAGTAAAGAACTTAATCAAGAGGAGGATTTGAAGAAAATTGAAGAGAGTAATAGAGAATTGATATCACTAAGAGAAAAGGTCATGAATGGTGTCTACTAAGATCAAAAGCAAGATGGGTTGCTGATGGGGAAAAGGTTAGTAAATATTTCTGCAGTTTAGAAAAGCGTAACTTTATTAGCAAACAAATTGTTAAACTACTGGATGGACAGGGTAATACACTGGACAAACCAGAAGACATAAAAGTTACAGTTAAAACATTTTTTATGAGGATCTATACCGAAAAGATCAACTGTGAAATGCAATATTGAAGATTTGTGAATAAGATACCGAAACTAACAGAAGAACAGACTAAATCATTACAAGGAGAAATAACAATAGAAGAAGCAGGGATTGCATTGAAAATATGAAGAACGGAAAAAGCCTGGATCGGATGGGTTTGGAGCTGAGTTTTTCAATGTTTTTGGAAACAAATCGGCGTGTTTGTATCTCGAGCTCTAAATGAAAGTTTCAGAGAAGGCGAACTATCAAACACCCCAGAAAGAAGGTATTATATATCTGTATACCAAAGAAGGAAAAGCAAAAGAATATGTAAAAAACTGGAGACCTATTTCACTTTTAAACCTTATATTACAAAATTGGCTCCACTTGTATTGCTACAGAATTAAAAAGGTCCTTCCATCACTGATTAGTGAAGACCAGACAGGATTTGTCCCAAATAGATACATAGGTAGTAACATTAGGTTAATTTATGACATAATACACTATCTCAACATAAAATAATATCCCAGGGATGCTAATTAATTTAGACTTTGAAAAGGGCGTTCGACTCATTAGATTGGGATTTTATGCACCAAGTGCTAGAGGCTGTAGGTTTAGGTAAAGATATATGTAAATGGATGACGTATATTCTACAAAAACATTAAGTCTACAGTAATCGTAAATGGCCAAACATCATCATGGTTCTCAATAGAAAGGGGTTGTAGGCAAGGAGATCCAGTTTCACCGTATATCTTCGTATTATGTGCAGAATATTATCCGTAATGATCAAAGAAGAAAATAGTATTGAAGGTATACAAATCGGGGAGAATGACACAAGATATCACAATTTGCCGACGACACTCAACTGATTGAACACAGGGAATAAGAAATCATTTGAAAAATCTATCGAGATTCTCGACAGGTTTGGGAAAACATCAGGTTTATTTTTCTTAAACAAAGAGAAAACACAAGTAATTTGGCTTGGAAGACAAAAGCATAGTGAAATAAGATATATGGAGCATTTAAAGATGATCGGAATCCAAAGAATTCAAAATATTAGGAATTTGGTTTACTCAGGACTTAACACACATGGAAAAAAGAAAACTACAATGATAGAATGATAGAAGTGAAGGCACTATTTAAAATTTGGTCTAAAGAGAATTATTACCCCTTTAGGAAGAATTGCAGTCTTAAAATCATTAATTCTGTCAAAACTAACTTACCTATGGTTGATGCTTCCAAATCCACCTGACACATTTGTTAAAGAATTACAAGACTTATGTTACTGGTTTGTATGGAATAAAAAACAAGACGGATTAGTCGAAAAACAGTTATTAAAGATGTACAGGATGGTGGGTTGAATCTACCTGACATAAATGCTCTCATCACTGCATTAAAATTAACATGGATAAAAAGGCTGAGACAAACAACACACAGATGGAGAGACATGCTGATTTTTTCATACCCAATTATTGAGAACATTGAGAAGTACTCTCCAAATCATCTGTGGCATCACCACTCAAGACAATATTTTCTGGAAACATGTATTCATGTCGTATAAGCAGTTCTATTATAAAATAAAACCCGAAAATGCTAGAGAACTACTTGCAGAACCAATTCTTTACAATGAACATTTTAAAGTAGGAAATAAAACTAATAAAACACAAAAAACTGGAACAACAGAAATGTATTTAGAGTATCTGATTTGTTCAAAGCAAATGGAGATTCACTATCCCATGGGGAATTCAGAACAAAGTATAATATCGAAATAGATTTCTATCTTATGGTGGATGTATATTATGCATTAAACGATACATTAGAGAACAAGGGTTTGAGAATGAGATAAAAGATAACATTGAAGCAGAAGTCAACACAGCACTAAAGAAAATATATTCTGTAGATAAAGGTTCCAAACTTATTACAGAGTTATAGTAAAAAGATAACTGGGAACCAAAACTGTTGTGCAAAATGGACAAAGAAGCTGAATAGACAGATACCTTGGAAGAAATGCTTTAGAAAAATTCACCAAATTAAGGATATTAAGCTAAAATGGATGCAAATGAGAATAGTGCATCGAATAATTGCAACTAATGTAGCTCTGAAAGAATGGGAATAGTAGAAAGTTATAACTGTAGTTTCTGTGAAAGAGGAAAAGACAGCATGAACATATCTTCTGGAGATGCATACACGTCAATGAGTTCTGGAAATCATTGCAAGAATTAATATAAAGGAAAGTGTTTAATAGCGAATAACCTGTCTCTGACTGAAAACACAATAATATTTGGAGCGGATGACAATTCCAGAACTGAATACTACATTCGATCTATTATATACTGATAGCCAAACACTACATTTTTAGCTGTAAATAAATAAATGTAAGCCTTCAATAACAGTATTTCTAAAAATACTAAAGAGAAGATACAATCTTGAAAAATACATAGCAACTGTATCAATTGAATCTGCTAAAATTTAACACTAATTGGATCAATTATGAAGTATTATTTGAAAATTGATAATCAAAAATCATAAGATGCCTGGATTTAATACGTGCATGAGAGGATTATGTTCAGGATGTGTAGGTAATTTTATATGGTAATTCAAATATCATTGAGTGTGGTTGTAGCCTGTGGCCCGTTGCTTGTCTGGCATGGCGATACCGCGGCTGGGACCCGTCGGCCGATCGGCAAACTTACATTTATTTAAGATTTCTTTTGATTGTTAAAGAAATATGAAGACACAGATGGACGGGATTTCGGTGCTGGTGTGTACACCCAGCTGGGAAATGCTTAAGTCTGTTTAAATTTATATTTTGAAGGATCATTGCAGTGAACATAATTATATATTATGCGCTATATACAAAGCTATCACATGGTACACACGGAGAAAACATTATTTCATTATTATATATTGCAAATATTTATATGTATATTGTTTAAGTATTATTGATTCTAAGAAGAGAGAAAGTGGAGGGTGGGTGGGTGGGGGGGGAGGGGGTGTGAGTGGAGTGAGCGGGTGTGTTTGGTTGCCTTATATGTGCTTGTAGTTGGTAAGAACTCAGAGGATTGTGCTTAGTGAATTTAGTTTGTTTGTGTATGTGTGTATATCCAACAAAAGAAAACAACCTTTCCTCGGCATACATTGAACTCTCACTCAAATCCATTCAATTCGGAAAAAAAGATAACTCGTTTCTAATACGTTTCACGGATTATTTACTACATATTGTCAAACATGTACAAATATCATTAACAACAAAAAATGTGTGTTAATTTGCATCCGGAAATGTACAGCAAGAGAAAGATCATGTTGATGAAAGAATGGAGAAGAGAGAAAGAAGGAACTGTGGAATGAAGAGAGAATGAGGAAAGAATAAAAAATGTATTAAAAAAACAAAAAAACCCAACACTGCCTATTATGCCAGGCAGAGCATCAAGCGCTTTGGCAGCTAACTTCTTTAATAAGTTTGCTAGGTGGTGTAATTGTTTTCTAATCCAACTTTTACCATGGCTGAGGCGTTGGAGGCGCTACTGGCCCTGTTGGCGCACCACCTGTTTAAAGCATAAACGAGTGTAGAGATAGCAAACCCAACGGCTGTTAATAAACTAACTATTGTAATCCCCTGTTCTCTGAACAGAGTCCTTATTCTTTCTGCTAGCGTAGTGTTTTCGTTAAAGTGTTCTGTTTATAGTTTCTCTGATTCTGCTTGTTTGTGATGCTATCTGTGCTCTATTAGTAGACAGCGCTTCTAACCTGGCTGCCCTTTCTAGCATTAAATCCTGTATTTTCTGCTGTATTCTAGCCTTTTCTTCTCGCCCTAAAGTGTTATCATCTGCATTAAGCCAATTTATTTTTTTCTTCTTCTATTTGTCTATCCAGTTCACCAAGTTTTGCTAAATTGTCTGTTAGTTCGCCCCTTATAGTCTTTAGAGCAGCATTAAGACCCAGGATTTCACGCATAGGCAATGGAGAATCGTCAATTGTTTTAACTGTGTCTCCTCATTAAAACTCGTCTCAATTTCTGCTATTACTTCATCTGCTGTTCTATTTAATTCTTGAAGAGGTATGTTTTGTATTTTAGATTGTGTTGGCAACTCTCGACCCAAGTTCTGTAAAACAAACTAACAGCCTCAGGTCTTAGATCTGAACTATTTAATTGTCCTGCCTAAGCAACGGGGAGGTTTTGTCTAATTGTGTTTAGTTTTAAAAACTTGGTTGTGTCTGACTTTTTAGTAACTCTTACGCGGTCTCCTTCACTAGTCCTTATATACAGATGTTTACCATCTTCTTCAAAATCGTTAGGATCAAGTACGTCTGGGGCTCTTGTCCTATGCTTCTATAGAATGATTGAATTCTTACTTGCAATATTCTTGACGTTGTCTGGGGAGTAAAGAACCTGCTGCTGCTGCTCCTTCAAGTTCTTTTTGCAATGAAGGACTTGGCTCTCTTTCTTCATCATCTTCTTCTTCAATAGGATCAATCGCATCAAAATCTTCATCCATATTTATATATTTATTATTTTTTTGTTTTATAACAAATGAACTCATACGGCTGCGACCTTGATCCATACAGAAGAGAGAAGGAACCCCATGGCATAAAAGGCACAAGACAGACTGTAATTAGTGTAAATACCCCATCAACAGTTCAGCCTGGTCAAGTGTTAACAGTAAAATTCCCTAATCTTGGCGCTGACGATGTTATAATGCCAGGCACCGCTAAACTAGCATTCAAAATAGATATTAAATCGACAGATCCAAATGCTACTGTTGTTGCTAATTTGGGCAGGGCCATCGTTAAACATATAGCAATCAAACTGGAGGCAGAGAAGTCTTCATATTAAACAAAGCAGACATTTTTACACTCTATTCTGATCTATGGCTGCCCAAAAAAGAAAGAAAAGAGAAAGTCTATCAGGAATACAGAACCCAAACGGTCTTAAACACAGGCTTAAAGCAGAGGATGCAAAGGATAATATTAAAGACCAGGCAGCAGCAGAAGCAATTGGCAACAGATTTTGCATCCCTCTGGATTTTGAACTGTTAAAGACGCATATGCCATATTACCAAGGCGCTCTAAGAGATAAACTTACTTTTTGAACTGACATTCAATACTAGCGATTCTGTTTGTTCTGTCTGAAGACCCTTTAGCCAAATACACAGTTAGTGACATCTCTCTTGCGTTTGATGTTGTTACTAACCCTGTACTGGCTAGAACAAACTTAAACCAGTTTAAAAGTAAAACAGTTATTTATTATGAAAGAGTTATATACCAAAATACAGAAAATAAAAAACAAGCGAGACACTCTCTGGAACATACATCTAAATCAGTCTCTTAAGTCAGTAAAAGGAATTTTGTTACTGTTTACTGAAGACCCCAACTCCTTTTTATAGAGAATCAGAAGTGTTTTATAATCCAAAAATTGAGAAGATTGACTGCGTGATAAACGGCAAGTTTGATCATTGTATTCAGGCTGTGGACTTTTACCTTACCAACACTTTGATGAAATAAGAAAGTTGTTCGCTGAGGCAGACAAGTACAGTATGTTATCCTTATACCAGAACTCCGACTGTTGGATAGATAAGAACAGTTGTTTGGAGGTGGAAGAAGAGTC
>JAFLJL010005726.1:7500-13059 GCA_018398815.1 Conus ventricosus | reverse complement strand
TTCTTTTTTTTTCTTTCTTTTCACGTCCTTCACAAGCACGACACAACTGCTGGCACTGGTCTTGGTCTGCTGGCGCCTGGTCAGGTTAGACTGTTGGCACTGGCGTTGGTCTGTCGATGAAAGTGGCGCTGGCCAAGTATGAGGTCGAACCCCAGTGAAGATAGAACAGTGACTATCAACATCGATCTGTTCTCCTTTCTTTCTTCCTGCATTAACGCATTGCACTCTCTCTCTCTCTCCTAGTCTGCTCTATTAAATGGACATGGTTGCTTTTCTTTTTCCTTTTCTTTTCTTTCTTTTTCTCTTCATTAGTTAGCAACTCTCTCTTTCCACATCTCTCTTTAGTCCTCCCTTTGCAGACTATATCTGTGCTAATGCTCAAACTTCACTCCTCTCATCTCTCTGCCTTTCTCCTGCAGAGTCTACACCCCAGAACCTCTCTCTCCCTCTCTGTTCGTTCTCCCCTCATCTCTCTGCTTCTCTCTCGTCAGAGCTTACACAGAGCCTCTTCCTCTGTCTCTCTCTGTTCGTTCTGTGCAGACCATCTGGTGCTAATGCTTAAACTTCACTCCTCCTCATCTCTCTGCCTTTCTCCTGCAGAGACTACACCCCAGAACCTCTCTCTCTCTGTCTGTTCGTTTTCTTCGTTCTCCCCCTCTCTCTCACTCACGCATTACTTTATGCCCTCACTCCGTGTCCAAGGGCCAGTACCATTGGTCAGTATTTTTACCCCTGATACCCGAAGTTATCTCCCTCTAATTCCATTGGATATTCAAATCATGACAGTCACGCCTACACGCCTTACTCTCTGTGGTGGTCAATTGGTCATTTAATTGATTAGCTAGATTTCACCCCCACCACACACTACCTTCTCCCTCTCCCTTTCCTGCTTTAACCTGCGACGTCCGACTAACAATGGCGCTGGTTCCACAAATTGGCTAGATGAGCCTGAGCCAGGCGCTACGACTCGTCTCGCTAGACATCGAGGCGTCGGTCAAAGCTGCTTAGTCCGTCTAGCCGGACAGACCGTCTCTGTGGAGCCTCTCCCCTATGCTTAATTGGCTGGATCCGAACCATGGGCCGGTCTACGTGGCGCCCAGAATATTTGAGTTAGAGCTTATGTCCAAACAACCTGGACCACGACTTGGTTGTTCTATTTTTGACCGTGACAATATGCTTGTGACATTTTTTATAAAACAAAATAAAAATTAATTATTAAAGAAACATGGAAGGCAGAGAAGATGAAGATTATGATGTTCCTGATCCTGGAGACGACATGAGTGAAATGACACAGCATCGCTCAGAGCTCTCAATGCGGCGTGAATTAACAGAAAGTCATGTTAGATCATTGTACCAAAATTTAGGCCTTGAACCTCCCGAAGTTTTAGACCCTAATGATTTTGAACGAGATGATGATGGCCATTTGTTTGTAAGAAACGACCAAGGACAACGCGTTTCAGCTTACAACTAAACGAGACCCATTAAAGTTTTTAGCCGTGGGTTCAATTAGACAAAGACTGCGAGCGTACAAAATCGCCTTGGCATTGCTAAACCAAAATTAGATAGGGATGCAGTTGCTAAACTTCAAAACACACTGCAAGAACTTCCAACAGCTAACCAAATACAAAACATGGAACTTCAAGTTTTAAATCAATCAGCAGATGAAATAATAAATGCAATAGAAGCAGAAACCAGTTTTTCAGAAGAAACAGCATTAAAAACAATTAATGATTCCCCATTGCCTATGCGAGAAATAGCGGCCCTTGATCATGCTCTGAGAAGCATCAGAGGCGAATTAACAAACAATTTAGCAAAACTAGGTGAACTAGATGAGCATATAAAAAGAGAAAAAGAAAAACTCGTTGAGGCTGATGACGCCAACTTAGGGCATGATATTAAAGAAAGAATAGCCCAAAGACTAAAAGATCTTGAGCAAGAAAGATCAGCAAGACTAGAAGTGTTGTCTACTAACCGAGAACAATTGCGAACTCAAGTAAATAGAATAAGAGAAACTATCCAAAGAATTTTATATGAAGACACGACACTAGCAGAACGAATACGAACGTTGTTTAGAGAGCAAGGAGTCACATTAGTAAGCGTTATAACAGCCTTAGGATTTGCAATAAGTACACTGGTGATGGCTATTACAGGCGGCGGTGGACAACGCCCAGTGCCTCCACCGCCATCGCCTCCATCACCGCCTGATAAATCGTGGGTAAAAAAACGCTTGATCATCTTGCGGATTTATTAAAAAAATTAGCCAGTAAAGCCATGGACGCTTTACCGGGTAATATTAGGGGTATTGTTAGCTGGCTTTTGTCTACTGCAAGCAAAGTAGTTGGCTTTATGCCGAGCACTTATGGGCATTAGTTTCTTTAATAGTGGGGTTAATTTTTAGTAAGATAAAGACCAAGTAATCCTAGGCCAGTTAATCCAAAAACAAGTGCTGTTTTTTTCATATTCATGGTCATTTTTTTTTTTGACTTCTTCAACGGCCTTGGGCTTTGGGCCACAGGGATTGGTGATTTATTCTTGGGGGGTCGACTTGTTTGTTTACTGCTTGCAATATTACTGGCTCAAAATTTATTTCGTTTTTTCCCGACCTTTCTGTTCATTGCCTGCCACAAGGATTTCATTATTGTAGTTTATTATTGTTCCTATCTGGAGCCTGAGGTCAGAAGGTAGCATGTATAAACCATTTCCCAAACAGCAAAGTCTCTTTCGATCTTGCAAATTGTAAAACATTTTGGTACCTTTTAATACTTGAAGGTAAATCAACTGTAGAATTAATGGCGTCCTCTAAAAATTTTCTAAGTATTGTTTTTGTGCATCAAAACCAGTAGAAGGATCTGTTAAAGCTCGACCTCGTTTGTGCTTGCGACCTAGCAAACACCAAACGTAAGTACGAACAGAGTCGTTTATTCGTTCTATTCCCGCTTTTGTTAGGCCCTTAGAAGTGTCTAAGATAAAAGTTGTCCATGCTGTTTTATGCTCTTGCTCTATTTGGGCCCGGAGTGAACAGTTGTGCCTGAAGAGAAAAAATGTGTAAGGAGGATTCCAGTCAAATTTATCCCTTTTTGTGCACGCCCAAAAATAAGGGGTCCTAGACCATGATTGCGGTCCAACTTTTGTCTAAAGTCCTGTCTTGGCCTTAATATTGAATTCGTTACAGATCCTTTCAAAAGCCTTCATGTCTATTCTGTTGCTGAATGGATTAAACGTTTTGTCATTTGGTAATGGAGCTTGCAGTTCAGTCAAAATACGTCTGAAGGTGTAATAAAAATGAAATCTGTACACTGACCTCACCAAAGGATCAGGATGATTTAAGTGATCAGCATACGACACTCCACACCCAGTTGATGCACAAAACACAGTAAAGTTTAAACTGGTTCTGGTAAAACTGCATCGGATGACTAAACCACACTTTTGGGATGTGGTCGTTTTTAATAGGGGGGGTTAAGATATCTGTTTATTGGCGTACTCACCTTTACTTGAAAGGTGTCAGACTGGGTCACAGAAATGTCAAGAGTATTGGTTGTTATTTTTTTTAAGATTGTAGTGCGGCCCAACAGAATATTTTGCGCCAGTATATTTGAATGCACTCATTTTTATTTCGTTTAAAAAATGTTTGTAACAATAACAACCCAAGACCGTCTTCGTTTTAGAACATGCTATTGATAACGATTGCGGAGCCAAAATGGTTGCACTTCATGAAATATTTTACAAAGTCGTATGGTTTAATATAAGCGAATCCAAGGAGAATAATAAGATTAAAAAAGTTAATAATAGAGGACAAGTAGTTAGCCAGTTAACCATACCTGATGGTTATTATGGGTTTTTTGCTCACTAAAAGAAGCAATGATAACTTTGACATTACTCTCAAACTTAACAATGCGAATCTGAAAACAATGTTGACCTTTAAGCCTGAAGAAGAAGAAGTAGGTACTATTTTGATGAAGAGCTAGCTAAAATGTTAGCTTTACAACTGCCAATCGGTCCATTCATAGTTTTAGAGTTACGTCAAACAAAACTACTTATGAGGGAGAAAATCCGCTCGATCTTGCATTACATTCATTACTCTATGTTCATTTGGATGAGCTGAGCACTGATGAAAACTTATATGATGGAAGGCCCTCAACTGTTTTAAGAGCTCTTCCATCAGGGAAAGCTGCATATTGCGATTATGAAATTATACAATTCCTAATTTGCAGTTTAAAAAGATTAGTTTGTGGGAGAGTCGGATCATTTAATATAAAAATCACAGACAAAACGGGAAAGTTGTGAAATGTGATAACCTGCACATTGTTTTAGAAAAAAAATAATACGTTACTAAAAAATAATGTCGCGCGGGCCAGAAGAATCAGGAGTTTTCATTAGCGCCTGTGAGGTGTATAACTTTAGAATTAAAAGACCTTGCAGACGTTGCGGACTTTGAACAGAATGGCGAGATAGGCGCTTTGTATGGTTTTGAGTACACTAAAGATGGTGATTATAAACGCAAAGAGGTTGGCGACAACAAAAAGTTTCCTAAACTAGAGCAACTGCGCAATGTAGAAGCAAATAATGCCGGCCAGTATGAATAATAAAATAGTTCGAAAACCTGACAGCAAATGGCACTTAGAACCATATTTAGAATGGGACATAAAATTTGAATTCATAAGCCCATTTACATTTTTTAGCCGTCAAAAAAGTTTCAGAAAAGCATTCAACTCTGGCCCTTACATATAAGTCTTATGCCAGAGGACAATAGTCGGAAAGAGATTGAAATAACGCCGTATGGGAAAAAACAGTAACATTTCCCCCACAGAAAAGAAACGGTTTTAAAGGAAGCATCTACAAAATTACAGTTCATTCCACGCAGGAAATTAGGAGACACGTTCACAATAATATTTGAAATTTCTGTCTTTAAAGATGTGGGGAGGGATGGGTTGTGGGCGTTAGTGACGTCCTTATAAAAGGAATTAATATTAGCTGGCAAAACTTAGACGTTAAACGTCTTAAAAGTTACCATCGTCGTTCTTCACAATGGTGAGGATATTAAGGTCATAACAACAAGCAACAAAATCAATGTTGACTTAAATAGAAACAATCTTACAGAACTGAATTGGATTAATCTTACCCATTTAGGCCTTATAGGGTTTTATTATACTGAACAAGTTCTGACAGAGAGTATGATAAATATAATAACAGGATTAAATTAAATTAAATTCTTTATAAAAACTATGGAGCAGTTAAACTTTATGACAAAAAAGCCTCATTGTTCATTGATTTGTGGACAGACTGATTGTGGAAAAACAATATTTGTCCTAGACCTATTACAAACAGTTTATCGCTATAATTTTGATTATATTGTAATTTTCTGTCCAACGCTTAAATGGAACAAAACATATCATGATAGAAGGTTTATATGGACAGATGATGACGTATTTTTAGTTGATCCTAGCAATAAACTGAGTGAGTGTTTTAGAACTCTTTTATAGAATGTTTGAAGGAACACAGACACTATTTATTATAGATGACTGTTCAGCAGAACGAGACATGGTTAAAAAGAGAACCATT
>JAFLJL010005725.1:0-13877 GCA_018398815.1 Conus ventricosus | reverse complement strand
AATTTTTATAATATAATATATATAATATATATTATTTATATATATTTTTTTTTTTGCGTTGTGTGTGTGTGTGTGTGTGTGTGGTGTGTGTGTGGTGTTGTGCGCGGCGCGTGCGCGCGTGTTGTGTGTGTGTTGTTGTATGAGTGTGTTTGAAAGCTGAGCGTGTGGCGAGCTTTGCCTCTGTGTTTTTTTTGTGTGTGGGGTGTGTGTTTTTGTGTGGGGGTGTGGTGTGTTGTGTTCTCTTCTGTCCCTCTCTCTTTCTCTGTGTGTTGAGGTGCCGTGTGGGGGGTTTCGTTATGTATGTGTTCATTTTTTGTTGTGTTTTTGCGTGGTGTGCGCGCGGCGAATGTGCATTGTGTGTTTTGTGGGGGGGGGGTGGGGGGGGTGGGGGGGGGGGTACGGCGCGGTGTGTTGAGTGTAGGTAGGTGTTATTGCGTGTGTTTGTGTGTTTGTTTTGATGCATTGTTTTATGTCATGTGTGTGGTGTGTGGGTTGTGTGTGTGTGTGGTTGTGTGTGGTGTGTGTGTGTGTGTGTGTGTTTGTTGTGTGCGCGGCGTGTGTGTATACATTCGTGGTGAGCGTGTAAAGTGTGTTCTCTCATGTCATTTATATTTCAAATTGTTTAGGGTGATGGAGACTGTTTGCGAAGGCTGTCACACGGTGCCACTCGCCGTGGTGGGGTGTGTGTGTGGTGTGTGTGTGTGTGTGTGTGTGTGTGTTGTGTGTGTGTGTGTGTGCTCGCGCGCGCGCACCTCGTTATATGTGTCTGGCTTAGGCTACATGTGTCTTATTCGCGTACGCTGAATTGCGCCCCAATACATGCGAGGTACATCGGTGTGAGCAGGTAGGACGCAAGCAAACATGTGACCACTGTCAGATCCGCCAAGGAAAACCTGAGTGAGCTCCATGGACTTGCTGTTTGGTTATCAGAATGCCTGTCGGCACAGACTATGTTTCAACACAACTGTGTCGGCACTGCGGCATCAGCAGCAAAAACGCAACGCAAGCTCTTCCACTGCGAGGCAGGAAAATACCCACTGAGGCTTTTAAGTTTTTTCTTCTTTTCCCTTCACTCTTAGTACTGTTTTACGTTTATGTGGGCTGTCCCAGGCAAAATACAATCTCACGTCGATTATTTGGTAAGTACTTACCCAGGTATGTCCAATGAGTTTCTCGGCACTGTCTCGCTTTCGCAGAAATGTCATTCTTGCGTCACTCAGTTTGCGGTCTTCGTGAGCGCGAATTTCCTACGCAAAAAAATGACCAAGATGCTACATTACGTCAGCAGCAGGGAATAATGGACAGAGGGAACTTATGTTCATAGATTCTACCGACCACGAAAGCCTTGACGGGGCTTTATGCTAGTTCAAATCGGAAGCAAATAATGTAAATACAGAAAATGCTTAGTCCAGTCCCGAAGCTAAAACACTGATCTAAACACAAAGTTTATCACAATCTGCTCCTCGGTCAGGTCAAGTTCATGTCTCTTCAAAATTAGACGTTACAACATCACATCATCTGCGAACAGGATTTTGCGATAGTCTGCAGCGAACGCTTCTCTGGTGTTGTGGGCATATTGACACCCGATTAGAAGATAAGAAGAGAAAACACGGACTAAATGAACTCAGGACGACATAGGCTAGTTCAAACAAATCAATAGCAAACACAAATTCTAAGCAAGAGCCGTCAATTACCTGTCAGTATTTTGCTTCCAACGACTACATGAGGGACACCAAGGACTCACCAAAAGAAAAGCCTTAGCATCAACTTGTGTTTGGTGGCCATACATTTCTAACCAGATAGAGACAACGGTCAAACAAGTGCCTTAGCATCAACTTGTGTTTGGTGGCCATACATTTCTACCAGATAGAGACAACGGTCAACAATTCCTTACATCAATTGTTTTGGTTTCATTTCATTCTAAAACCCGTAGAACAACTCAACAAGTGCCTTTGCATCAACTTTTGTTTGTGGGCCCCTAAAATTTTACCCAAAAGAGAAACGGTCAACCCAAATCCTTCTAGCATCAATTGTGTTTTGCCAAACATTTCCCAGTTTGACATCCCACAAGTTTTCCCAATCCAATCCGCAGGACACAGTTTCTAGCCCCCCTCATCCCCGCTTCCTCTATTTCCCAAGCCCCCTCCCCCCCCCCCCCCCCCCCCCCCCCCCCCCCCCCCCCCCCCCCCCCCCCCCCCCCCCCCCCCCCCCCCCCCCCCCCCCCCCCCCCCCCCCCCCCCCCCCCCCCCCCCCCCCCCCCCCCCCCCCCCCCCCCCCCCCCCCCCCCCCCCCCCCCCCCCCCCCCCCCCCCCCCCCCCCCCCCCCCCCCCCTTGCCTATTTCTTTCGCCCTATCTGTCTCAGTCTGGTTTTTTCCTACTCTTCGCTTTCTGTCTCTCTTTCCTTCTTGTCTCAGATCTGCAGTGACGCGAGTGGTTGTCAAAACACCTTATTATAGGCAACACCTTACCTCCTCCAAAAGCTGTACGCACTATTCAATTTGGATCTACAACATTCATATAACCAAGATAATATGTGGGGTGAAGATTATGTATTCTGGGACACACTAGGTTGATGACGGCAAAGATAGTAGGCCTAGATATGACAGTTTGAGATGCGGAAACAGTGGCGGCGGAAGCTGTCCAGGATTAGGGGGGGGCAATGGATATTTCAAATAATTGAACTCCGACAATCACAATATGGAAATGTTCGATAAAAAAAAAAAAAGAAAAAAAAAGAAAAATTCCAGCATGCAATATTCAGTTCCATGCACCACACACACCACACACAACACACACACACACCCCACACACACACACACACAACACACACCACAACCACTTGAAATACACTTTTTTATAGTGGACTTTAGGCACCGTAAAATGCAGTTACTAAGTCCGATTGTCACAGTCTGTTACTTTAGCGGGTTAACCAACAGCTGGGGGTTCACCTTTACACATTTAATTTTTCCCGAAGTAACTTTGACGTCGTTCGTTTCTGCAAACTAACTCGGAAAAAAAATTTCAGCGAGATTGAGCTGATCAACCTTGTCTTTGAACACATGCATAATGAGACAGTTGTTTAGGCGCTCCTGGGTCATAGTGCTTCGGAGGTATGTTTGACCCGCTTCAAGGCAGAAAAAAACTGCGTTCAGCTGTTGCAGCTGTAACTGGAATGGTCAGGTCCCGAAGCATCCCTTTGTGCCCACGTCTCTTTGTCCCCACGTCTCTATAAAGTGGTTGGGGATTAGGGTTAGGGTTAGGGTTGGGGATAGGGTTAGGGATAGGGTTAGGGTTAGGGATGGGGTTAGGGATAGGGTTAGGGTTAGGGTTAGGGTTAGGGATAGGGTTAGGGTTAGGGTTAGGGTTAGGGATAGGGTTAGGGTTAGGGTTAGGGTTAGGGATAGGGTTAGGGATAGGGTTAGGGATAGGGTTAGGGTTAGGGTTAGACGTGGGCCAAAAAGACGTGGGCACAAAGAGACGTGGGCTGAAGATACGTCGGTGGGCACAAAGAGACGTGGGCACAAAGATACGTTTCAGGTACAGCTGATAAGTTTGTCTTCCTCACTCAACATTCTTTTAACAGTGTCAGAAGCTGTCAGTTCTTTAGCAGTGCCTCAAAGATGGACTTTTGTTGTCCCCCACGCATGTGGAAGGATGGCCAACTGTGTTTTTGAGTCTGTCCATGTCAATGTCGCAGCATATGTGTCTTTGATCTCTTGAGGAATTTATGGATTCTTTCCTGCAGCTCCGTCCCCCAAAGAGAATTTCAATTTTCCCTTGGCAACTGAAGGACTATGTTGGTCAAACCTGTGCTTTACATGCTCTTTGACGTTGTCTATGGCCTCATAGTACTTCTGTCTGTTTTAAAGAGAAGGGTCAGAGTGCTGTGACCCTGGGGAGCCTCATCAAGTCTTCATGGAGGCGGGTCTCTGTCTGGGAAATGTGGGGCTCTCCACACGTTGCAGCCGTGGTTGAGACGTCGGCAAAAAAAACGTCTGGAAAGTGTTATCCTGCCGCATACTTTAAAGCGTTCTCAGACAGAGGTTTGCAGCGTTTGTTGCACCCACACAGGACGTTTGTTTCCTTTGAACGCTGTCGCCAGTCTTCGTCACATTAAAGACATCCGTGAAAGTGAGACCCCAAGACAGGTGGAGAATGCTGCATAAGTGCTAGAAGGCGGTCCCCTCCTGGCATACTAATCATGTCCTTGTGAGACCAGTTCAAGTGTTTTCTTGCAAAGCCTCATAGTTCTTATGAGAGATTCAAAAGCTTGTTCGAACGCCCAAACTTGTTGGATACAGTGGTTTATGGACGGGCTGCAGGAAGTTGTGTTTCATGTTGGATTGTTTCAAAAAGGATCTGTGTTTTTGGTGATAATTTGATAAAATGAATGACCTCTGTGGCGAAGTCAAGGGGCATCTCTTATTACTTTGAACCTTTCGGAACCCTCTTGTAACACAATATTGGACTGAGTGTCCCAAAACAGTATACGGAATGCTGACGGGACCTCTTCTTTGAACCGTTTTGCAATCCTGAAACATGACCCTGAAAATTACTGGCCCCGTCGTAGCCTGCCCCCTTTCATTCTGCATGGCAAGTCAGCCTGATCAAGAATCCTTTAGCGCATTAAAAATTGTCTCAGCACAGGTATTGTCAACATGCACCAGTCCACAGGCTCCTCTATAAATTCAAATGTCAGTTACCATCTTATGCAAATTACAACTGCCCCCTGTTTGCAACTTTCACGGGTTTCGTCAGCTGGTATCGAAAACCAATTTTCGCTTCTCTGATTTCAAGTACAACAGATCGCAAGACGTTATGTGCCAAAACCCTGAGGATCTCGTTGACAATTTCATGTGACAGTTATTTTGAACCGGGTGTTTGTTTTTTCCTTGCAGCCCTCTCCAAAGCAGAACTTGAGCAGCTGTTGAAGGTTGCCTTCCCTGCTCGTCATGTCCACGGAGAGGCAGACCTGTCGCAGGAGAAACTGAAGGCTCTTTATTTCGTTCATCAGGCTTTGCAGGTGTTTCTTTTGTTCTGTTTCATGCTGACACGTCACTGGAGCATCACTGCGTGTAGACTGCTAAGTTTACGTCTTTACACGGCTGCCCCATGTGAAGATTTTTTGTGGCTTGAAAATTTTTCCCAGTGTTTCTCCAGTTGTCAAAACGGCTACATACAAACGCTGCGTCAGGTTTGCACCCTTTGATGATTAGCCCCCATGCAGAAGAAAAAAACTTTCCTTGCTGTCTGTTGTGCATAGGTAAAGCCAAGGGTATTGCTGGAACCAAGATCTTTGGAAATAGCGGGGCCTTCCCTGACTTACCTGGTCAGTTTGGAGAGGACTGTGTCGCTCTGTGGCTGAAAGGGGTTGACTGCGCCCTTGCAGCACACAGTAGACTGACTTTTTGGTTTTTTCAGTAGCAGGTCGGTCAAAGTCATCAAGGAGATTTGCGCAGGTCGGTTGGCGTCGTCACGAGGAGACTGTAGATTGATGACCTTCTGTAGGAGATGAGAAAACACTTAATCCTTTTCTTCATTATTTTCACTGCCCCTGGTTTGATGAAGGTTAGGCTAAACAAAATGTTCCTCGCTTATTTGCCCTTAAGGAAGGGGGGAAGGGACGATTCAGTGTTCCCGCCAAGTTTTGATTGATTTAATTTAGAGTCTTTTCACAACAGTGGTGTATTAGACTAAAAAAAAAAATAATAAAATAAAATAAATAAAAAATAAAAGGTGTATGTGTGTAAGTGCTTATATGAGTGAGTGTGTGTGTGTGTGTGTGTGTGTGTGTGTGTGTGTGTTGTGTGTGTGTGTGTGTGTGTGTGTTTGCGAGTGCGTGCATGCACGCATGTTTGCGCGCGCCGGTGAGTGTGACCCGTATATATGTGTGTGTGTGTGTGTGTGTGTGTGTGTGTGTGTGTGTGTGTGTGTGTGTGTGTGTGTATGTGTGTGTGTGTGTGTGTGTGTGTGTGTGTTTTGTGTTTTGTGTGTGGGGTGTGTGTGTGTGTGCGTGGTGAGTGCGCGCGCACGCGCGCACGGACACAAATGCATGAAGTTTGCTATAACGACCAAACAATAATTTTAAACTGATAAATCAATTACAAAAATAAATGATAACGAACTCGTTATACCCTTTGCTATATCAAACATTTTGGGGCTGTAAAGAATTTCTTGTAAAGCCCTAAGGAACCAAGGGTCTATCTTTGGATATTATAAAAATGTTAGAATTGGACATTCAAAAAGAATATGTTGAATAGATAATGGGAGACCCCAAAACGCAATTACATCCTTAGAAATTTGGTTTTCCACGAGTTTAAACGCATCTTATAAATTATACTGGACAATGATCTTTGACATTATAACACTTTCGTTTTTGCAGGAAATTTTTCATTGTTATACATTTTTAAAAGAGAATGATTTCTTTTTTATCCAGTTTTAATCTACTTTCTGGATTTTTCTAAGAGCACCCTCTTTTGCTAATTTTCGCTATTTCATTTCCATAGATACCACAATGAGATGGGATCCAGCAAAACTCTACAAAAAATTCCTTTCGCCATTTAAAGGAATGTATCATAAATTTTATATCAAAAATTAAGTTTTCCTTACATTTGCATCCCAATTTCGTAGCTTATAAAAAACAGATTTTGAGTCAACACAGATTAGAATGCTGTAAATTGCCACATCAAGATCAGATATCCAAGTAAGGGCATAAGGGTTTTCTATAGTTCAGCAGTGAAAACTGAAAAGTTCTTTCCTAAAAAAATGATTTCTTTGCTTTTAATCGGGAATTACAAATCCAGCTCCTGTATAAGATTCTAAAACTGAACCATCCGTGTAGATTTTAAGATGATGTGGATATGTGTTTTCAAGATGTTCTTTTGCTTTATGATATCAAATTAATATTGTCTTCTTTTTTTGAGTAGTTAATCTACATCAAAATTTGGAGAGTTATGCCCATTGAGGAAAATGTGGGCATAGTTGGAGGTTTTGAAATGGATGCAATATCAATGTCACATTTTTTAAATAAATCATCAGTATTTTAAATTTTGAATGGGCTGCGGTAAGAAATATTCTGTGCCTTTTAGGAAAATCCCATTTGGAATTTAAGAAAGATTTCATTTGTTACAGAATTTGATATAGAAAGACTTCTGGTTACATATTTGGGTGTTGCTAGTTTGCGTTGATCATCAAGTGACAAGAGATTAGCTTCTTTATACGTTTTAAAGTATTAGAATGTACTGGAACACCAGGGCTATTTTAATAGCTTTACTGTCTAAAATTTGTAACCGTTAAGTAATGTTTGAGAAGCTGGGAAAAATATACTTCCTGTCGTAAGTCAATTTTGAACGAACCCCGACTAATAGAAAGATGTACAAGAGTTTTGGGGAAACTTGACCCCACGATTGTGCATGATTATTTTTAGTTAAAAATAGCCTTGTCTGGCATTGTTTATAAAAATTCAATATGGAAATTCCAGTTTAAATTTGGGATGAGTAAATGAACACCCAAAAATTTACTTTATTGGAATATGAAGAGTTTTATTTTCTAGCACAAGTTGAGGCAAAAATTTTGGATTTTACCCTTGTTGATAACATTAAATTTTGTCTTTTCTCTGATAGTTTGTCATTTTCGTCTTATTTATTCAGTTTGTCAATTTCAATTTGATATAAATTTTTTTTTATATATATATGGTTCTCTTATTTGTCTGTTTTTTGATGTTTGTATTCATCCACATTGCAATATATCGGCAATATTGCACTACTTGCATACTTTAGACAGTATTTTGGAAGATCGTGATTGGATTGTAAATAGAATAGGTGCAATAATGGAGCCTTGAGGGATGCCAATGTCAATATCTTTAAACGAAGAGTAACATTACCAACCCTAGTACAAATGATCTCAGATAAGAAAGATTTTAATGAACTGATACATTGCGCCATTAATCCCAATATTTTTCAATTATAAAGTTAAACGAGAATGCCAGACACTATCGTATGTTTTCTAATGTCAAAGAAAGTAGAAGAGTACTTTTTCTACGAGCAAATTGTTTTTTAACATGACTTGCAAGTTTTAAAGGTGATCGATTGTACTTCTACCCTTTTTTGAAACCCGCTTGATTTTTGGGAATTATGTCATTCTTTTCACAAATGTAAATGCGTTTTTTTAACTTTTTTTTCTAGTATTTTTCCAACTTGAGATGTTAATGCTATTGGTCGATAACTATCAATTGCAGACCTAGGTTTACCTTGTTTTGGAACTGGTATTACCACTTTCCTCTTCCAGAAAGTAGGAAGAGTTCCATTTAACCAAAATTTTTGTTAAAACGAGTTGAAGTATTGCTTCCAGCACAAAGGTAAGTGGCATAACAATTGATACGAAATTCCATCTAATCAACGCTGTCTTATTCGGGAGAATGAAATTAGTGCTTCTTTAAATTCTTCAAATGTTATAGATGCATTTAAGTAATGGTTTGGATCCGGTGTGGGATCACAATAAGGATCCTTTTTCCTCTAGTTCTCTGTTTAAATTTTGGTATCTGTAAGTAGTCTAGTTGATGAGTTATTTTTTGATAAAGCTTGTACAATGCTTCAGTTTCTTAAAGATGTTGGAATTTATTTTTTTCTAATTTAATAGGATGAAGGTAGATAATATTGTTTTTTAATTCCTTTACCTTTTCCATACTCTGTGCTGTCCTTTGATGAAGATATTCTGAATGACAAAAATGATTGAAATAGAGGGCGTTTTGCTTTTGCGACAATTTCCGTTTTCTGTGGCTTTTTGCACGTTTCATTTCAATAAAGTTTTCATCAGTTCTGTCTTTTAGCCACGTTTTTATGTTTTCTTTTTATTAGATACGGCTTCTGCACATTCTTCATTCCCCAACTATTTCTCGATTTTTTTTATCTATAGAAGATTTGCACTTCGGCATTGATTTCTCAGCTGCAGATATAATAGCTTTTCTAAAGTTGTTTAAAAACACTTCATATCTTTCGTGTTCAATTTAAAGCTGCGATCTATATATTTGAAGGGTTGATCATAATAACTCCAGTCTGCATTTTTATATAAAAATTTTGGTATTTTTCTTCGCTTCTGCTTCTTCATCAATATTTGTCATTTTTTTTTCACAACAATAGGGAAATGATACTCCCAAATGAATCATTTTGTTGTCCAAGTAGCTTGATGGCCAATCAGGAGAAATTAATGTCAAATCGATGGAGGTTGGTCTATGCGTTGATTTATCAGGCCTCTTGTTTTTACCGTCATTCATTATACTAATTTTGGAAACAACAATATTTTTACAAATCGATTGCAAGATATAACAAAGCAATCAGGTTCCCAGAAAAGGAGAATGCGCATTGAATCACCAAAATTATCCATTTCTTATTTTCATTAGAAAGATGTTTTTTCCCAATCGGTGTTGTCAGCATTTGGTCCCTTTGGATGTAAACAGAAAGGGATGTTTATTTCTGAAATTTTGTTCCCTTTAACGATATGGAAGTAACAAAAAGTTTTCAATGAAAATTAAGTTGAATGATTGAATAACTTTAGAGGACTGTAATTCAAGTCTGATCTGACATAAAATTTCAGTTTGAACACGTTTAGTTGACACACTGCAGTCATATAAAGGTGGATAATAAAAACCACGAAATTTAGGTAACTTAAAAGGTTCAGCTTTAAGGATTGTAAGGCCAGAATGAATAGTTATTAGAATAGATGTGATTTTCTAATTGAAGTTTTTATTCATCGGTAGCTATCCTGGAGCTCTTGCTGACTTGTTACGTGTGTATGTCCCTACCAATCTTCTCGCATAGCTTGCACTACAACAGCATCAGCATTTTATGCCATTCTTGGCAATGTTGGTCAGGTATGGTCAGTAATGTGTGCCCAAAATTTGGGGCAGCTGCAGGAGGTTCCCGAGAAATGTGTTGACATCTTTCTGAGCGAGTTTGACGGAGTTGACAAGTATGGCAACAAGGGATGCCCATCAAACATTTTCTCTCTCTCTCTCTTCTCTCTCTCTCTCCCCTTTTCTCTCTGATTTTTTGGAGGTGCTCAATATTAGGGGGGGGGGGGGGGGGGGGCAGTATATAAGGCTGCCCCCCATTTTTTTTTTGGAGGGGGGGACGGCCCCCCCGCCCCCCTGCTTCCGCCCCCCCTGTGGTCCGAAGGGTGAAAGGGTTTAAGAAAAATTTCCGCTACAGCTCGCTGAAACCCCCCAATGAATATTTTGGGCAGTGAATGAAAGAATAGATCTTCAGTTATGTTCCTCATTCATCAATGTTCACTTGGGCTATTTTTATCCAATCCAGTGCCTAACTGCTCTTCGCACGCCCTGGCATCATCCCTGCCCGTGCCCAGTTAGATAAAGTAACATGGTTTGGTGGCAATAGGTAGACTTTATAAGTAATGATAATAACGATAATGATATAATAATAATAATGATAATAATAATGATTGTTGTGAGATTAACTTTATCGTTCAACGAGACAACTCTTACTTTAGGGTTACCTCCTTATAAAGTTAACGTTTGACATGCGCACAGAACATCAACGGTCAGCTGGGCATAGCTGGATGAACACTATGCAGTTAACGAAGTGTCTCTTGCTTCAAGGTATACTCGCCACAACCACGAAGCCTACCTACCGTAACAAGGTGTCAGAAGTATTCCCTTGAATATACTGAATTGAGGTTTCATCTGCGAAACGAGGTTTCCAGTTAATTTTGTGCTGAAAAATGTCTTTCAAGCCACATAGTGAGTTCGACTTTCTGGAGCCGGCAACATGGCCTGCCTGGAAAGAACGGTTTCACCGATATCGCCTGGCCAAAACTCAACAAAGAGGAGGGCGAAATCCAAGTAAGTTACCTTGTGTATGCGATGCGATTGTAAGCGGACAAATTTTTAAGCAGTTCGAATTTCTGTTGTTAAATTACAGCTAAGGTTGTACTAACTGAAAGTGCTGATCAGCACTTTCAGTTAGTACAACCTCAGCAGCTGAGTATATCCCACTCCTGACACCAATGAAGTGTTTTCCCAACAGTTTAGACAGAGAAGTTAATTTATATACTTAAGCGCTTGCACATTCACACACACACATGCACTCTACCTTATCTGGTAAGTCCAGATCGGGCTTGGGGGGTTTTCGTCAGGATTCTTTCCCCAAGCCCTTTCATGGCACCAACTACTAGGTCCAGTCTGTCACAGTCACTGTCAGTGTCAGTCTCCGGGCCAGCAGTGGTACTGTCAAAGCCGTTGTAAACCGTCTACGGCTATTCTGTCGCAGTTCTAGGGCAAAAACTGTCTCCTATAAACAGGAGGCCGGCCCTAGCACTGGTCTGTCACTAGTGTTATTGTGGCACGACGAAGCTCCTTAACTACAAGTTAGTCCTAGCGGTCCACTCCTTGTAAGCCCATTGTCGAACTCCCTAAACTAACAAGGTCGCTCTCTTCAAGCTCCCGTGTCAAAAATCATATCTAAAATGAAAGAAATCTTTGTTCTTCATGGAACAGCAGAGACAGTTGTATCTGACAATGGACCTCAGTTCGTTTCGGCAGAATTTAAAAACTTTGCTGGTGAATGGAACTTCACACTCATCACTTCCAGCCCTTACTATCCACAAGCTAATGGTGAGGCTGAGAGGGCCGTGAAAAGAGCCCAAGAAATACTGTAACAATAAGACTAACACCTTGCTCTGTTCATATACAGAGCCACACCCATCGTTGCACTTGGGGTAAGCCCTGCTGAACTGGCCCTTAGAAGAAGATTGCAAACAACTTTACTGTTCTTCCCTCCAAGCTTACACCTCAGACGATTAATCCAGGTGTTGTGTGCAATCAGGACAGCAAATGCAAAGAATCTACAAGAGATACTTTGATAAGAACATGGAACCTTCAGAGCTTCATCCTGGAGATCCTGTCCTGGTGAAGGAGGATGAGGAAAAGGGATGGAAGCGTCCAGGTGTGGTTATAAAGCAGTGTGCTCCTAGATTATACATCATCAAGACTACTGGTGGAATGTTGGTCTAACTTAGAGATTGCTTTGGGTCCTGTTTTTTACCCAGGATGAAACTTAATTCAACTGGAACTCTCCCTAACATGTGAACATCTGCTGAAACGACCCAAAATGTTTGGAAACTTTCCTTTTCTTTTTTGTTGTTGTTATCAATATCATCAAAGTAATAAATCAGTGTTCCTAATAACAAGTGATTTGATTTGTAGCACATATTAAAACATAATGGGGTCATAATGATGCACAGATATATTTGAAATGTCCATAATTTAATTATAATGCATGAAAAAACCTGTTTTATAAGTTTGAAATAGAGGAATGCAGACTTTTTCACAAAAAGAAAAACCAACTGAGGATTAAGACAATAGAATTAATTTCAAAATTCACACATGTATAAATTTTTCCAATTGTTTGCTTTGAAGTCAAATTGTATCCTTTAATTTCCATTTAAACTGATTTCAAAAGATTATGATAGCTGTATTTTTGTACACCTTACACTGGAAAGTGTATTAGATTTCATGGTGGTTAGGCATCTGTGCAATATACAACTCTGTACACACACACAGAAAAAGAAAAACAGAAAAAGACAGGTGTAGTGCGTGTGTGTGTGTGTGTGTGTGTGTGTGTGTGTGTGTGTATGTGTGATGTTCTTCATTCATAAATCATTGAGAATAGGAAGGGCAATGAAATTGGGATGTGGGGTGGCATCCTATGTGATGGAGAAAATTTGGGTAGAAGATGAATTTTTAAACATTACACTGACAACACTTCACACTGAAGACTGTTCAATTCGCTGATGTACGTGGAAAGAACACTTTTTACTGTAATGGTCTTAAAATTCTCTTTTAGATATGAATTGAAAGTAGTGCAGGCAGGAGTTTGCTACAGGCTCAGCTCAGAAGACTAGGACCACACAGTCGAGTCTCGTCCACTTACTGGATGCGTTTCTGTGAGTGTTACTCAAATTTCCAGACCAACACTGCAGGTATTTGAATCTCTTAGGAGATATGATAATGTTGCTTATACCAAGTTATAGCCCAGCCGACCACAAAGGGCCACATCAGGGCTGTCATCACGTTAAAATCAGCTCACAAGTCATTCATTCACACAATTCTTTAAAATACAACGAAAAACCCATCCGAAAGCTTGTTAAAAATCTTTCATCTCAGATCAGATGAAAAATGTTAATCTTTTTCAAGAACTCAAAGATCGCGTCTCTGAACAAGGTTTTCATGGAATCTGCTGTAAATGTTTGTCTCACATCGTGCAAGTCCCAACACTCTAAAAGAGTGGCACATGACATGGAATGCACACAAAGCTTCTTCACTCTTTTAAAGGTAGGAATGGGTAAAATTCGAATGGCCGGTGTGCAGCCCGGGACAGAACTGTTTCTTCTTTACGACCACCAGATGTAGATGATAGGAATCCTTAAGGTTTGGATGGATCTGAAAGAGTTTGTCATCGTCTGTGTATTCCAATCCTCCTGCCCGAGGTCTCTGACATGATCGTTAATTTTGGGTTTCAGATCATTTGAATCTCTTGGGCCTGGTTGATGTGGGATGACAGTAAGTGCATAATACAGCCCTGTCATGCAGTCTCAGCCCGGAAAGGAAATCTGTAGCATCATCCTTGTTCTCATTGATCAGCATTTAGAGAAAAGTCAAATTCTGTGTCTCTTCATGCCCGGTATTCATGGTGACCTCGGTTTTTGAAATCTGTCCACGTCTGTGGCCTTGGTTTGAATCTGTCCGGTCAAAGGCAAATTCATGGGGGCTGTCGTTGAACGGATGTAGTGGCACCCTAGAGAGGGAGAGCTTGCTCATGCCAGCTCTGCAGCTAAGTGATTGTTGTTGTAAAGTAGGGGTT
>JAFLJL010005724.1:0-12349 GCA_018398815.1 Conus ventricosus | reverse complement strand
TTTTCATCATCTCAGCTCACCAAAGAACATAGAATGAATGTAAATGCAAAAACGAGCGGATTTTCTCCCTCATAATATTTTGTTTGGCGTAACTCTAAAACTATGAGTGGGTCGATTGGTAGTTGTAAAGCCTAACATTCTGCTAAGCTTTCTATCAAAATAGCAACCTACTTCTTCTTCTTCAGGCTTGAATGTTAACATTGTTTTCAGATTTGCATTAAGTTTGAGAGTAATGTCGAAGTTACTCATTGCTTCTTTTAGTGAGCAAAACCCGTAATAACCATCAGGTATGGTTAACTGGCTAACTAATTTTCCTCTATTATCAACTCTTTAAATCTTATTATTCTCCTTGGATTCACTTATATTAAACCATAACGACTTGTACAATATTTCATGGTGCGCGACCGTACTGTTCCGCAATCGTTATCAATAGCATGTTCTAAAAACGAAGGACGGTCTTGGGTTGTTATTGTTACAAAAAAAAAATTTTTAAACGAAATAAAGTGATTCCATTTAAATATACTGATGCACAATATCTGCTGGCCGCACTACAATCTTAAAAACATAACAACTGATACTCTTGACATTTCTGTGACTCATTCTGACGCCTTTCAAGTAAAGGTTAGTACTCCATTGAACAGCTATCTTAACCCCTCCTATTAAAAAAGACCACATCCCAAAAGTGTGGTTTAGTCATCCGTTGCAGTTTTACCAGAACCAGTTAAACTTTGCTGTGTTTTTGTGCATCAACTGGGTGTGGAGTGTCGTATGCCGATCATTTAAATCACCCTGATCCTTTGGTGAGGTCAGTGTATAGATTTCATTTCTATTACAACCTCAGACGTATTTTCTCTGAATTGCAAGCGCCATTGCCAAATGACAAACCGTTTAATCCATTCAGCAACAGAATAGACATGAAGGCTTTTGAAAGGATCTGTAACGAATTCATATAAGGTCAAGACAGATCTTAATCATGGTCTAGGCACCCCTTATTTTGGGGCGTGCACAGAAAGTATAACTATGACGAATCCTCCTTACACATTTTCTCTTCAGGCACAGCTGTTCACCTCGGTCCATAGAGCAAGAGCATAAAACACATGGACAGCATTTATCTTAGACACTTCTAAGGCCTAACTAAAGCAGGAATAGAACGAATAAACGACTCTATTCGTACTTACTTTGGTGTTTGCTAGTTCGCAAGCACAAACGAGATCGAGCATGTCACAAGCATATGGTTCAATCTTTGACCCGCATAGAAGACTGAAAGAGCCCTTTGGCGTGAAGGGAAATAAACGAATATTACTGTTCCAATAATCCATCTACTATTGATGCAGATCAAATTCTTACTGTCAAATATTCCAGACCTAGGAGCAGATGAAGTGATTGTGCCAGGCTCTGCGCAACTTACTTCAAAATAGAACTCGAATCAGCAACAGACCCAAACAGGACAGTTGTCCAGAATCTGGGACGGAAAAACGTTAAAAAAATTTCTAAAAAACTTGAGGGCAAAAATATTTTCTTTACACAATGCAACAATTTTTAATCTATTCTGATTTTGGCTAACCGGAAAAAAAAGGGAAGATCTTGCGTTTCGGGAATAGAAAAAAAAGAAGCACAAAACACAAATGGCTAAAGATCTAAAACGGTAACAAATTAGCGAAATTTTTCTAGGAAACGTTTTTCAACCCGTAATTTTGAGTTGTAAAAGCGCAGCCCATACTTCAAGAGCATTAAAAGACAGATTTCATGAACTACCTTTAATAAATAAAACGTGTTTCGATCATCAACCCAAAACAAAGTACAGCTTTTCTGACACTCTTTTAGAGTTTGACGTTGTTTACAACCCAATTTGCCAGCCTGATGGCAACAAAATCAAAAAAATTTAGCAATAAAAACGAAAGAGGATTCATCAACAACATACCAAAACAAGAATGACACATAGGGAAATTTTTGTTTTGGCTGCACAGACACAAAAGGTATTTTTTTGCTGTGCAAGATGAAGAACCGTTAAAAGAAAAAGGAAAAATTTTTAAAAAACCTAAAAAAACGAAAAACAATTTTCGATGGGGGTAGCCCCAAACCCAAATCTACGCTACGGGTTTAGCCCTTTATCACATTTTGACAAAATAAAAAATTTTTGGGGGGGGAGGTGTAGAAGTCCAACAGACCTTGTTCTAAAGATCACACCTCACATGTTAGACTTGATAAATATTAACAACAAAATATGTTTAGGATTACCAAAGGGTAAACAAAAACAGTTGCATGAATGGAAACGTTAAAAAGACGTAATAAACTTCAATTGATAAAAAAAAAGGGGGGATAAACACTAATGTCATTTGTTTTTAAATATAAAGCGCGCTAATATTCAAGAAAACCCGATTAAAAGATATACATTACTAAATTATTTTTTATTTAAAAAGCATGTCTTTTAAAAAATTTCCAAAAGTACCTACGCGCCAGAGCCCCAAAAAAGAAGGGATAGTAAAACCCCCGACAAAAAAACCTTCAGTTTAAACAAACTTACAAAAAACAACAAAACTGAGCAACCTTTAAAAATACAGAAAACCAAACAAAGGGTATTCTGCTCCCTTTTAATGCTTTTACTAGTTAATACTGAAATCAACATAAGTGCCTATCAGCAGGAAAAGTGTAGGCCTCTTAGCAACAGCGAGGTCACCCGCAGTTTTACCTCTAGGGGGTTTGTTTTTAAACTCTTGGCCTGTGTTCATTAGCTGTAATGCTGCTAGAAAAAAATTTAAAAAACAACCCAAAAGCACACACTATGGTTCAACTAAAACAGCTAAACTTATTTTCGTTCAAACTAAACAAAAATAAAGCACTATTGACTCAAACACACGGGAAAAATTTTAGTCTTTAACCGTTTTTTTATGATAAAAAAACAAAAGTTGATTTTAAAAAAAAGGCCCAGGTCAAGTTTTTCCAACAGCCAAAAACCGAGCAGAAAAAAAAAGGAATTTTTTAAAAAAAGTAAACGAGACATTAAACCGTTCAAAAACCGCTCCTTTAACAACATCAAAGGGCGTTTATATTTTGTTTATGAGTCCAACAAAAAAAACCCGTTGATATTGATTCTGTTTTAAGTTTTTTTTTAAATTTAAATAAATTTTTTTGAGTTAGAAAAGAAACTCAACAGGGTAAGATATATGAAGGACCGACGAATTGTTTGAAGGAATCTTAAGGGAAGCGTTTTCCAAAAGCTTTAAATGATTTTAAATCTAGAAGTCTTGATTCAGAAAACTACGGGCAAGTGTTTTTTCTGCTATTTCCAAGTTCCGGGTAAACAAACAATAGACCCGCCTTAAAAGTAATTTTAGCTGTTTTAATAAACTAATAACAAAAAATGAAGAAAATCAGAATCTGGGTCCAACTAAACAACAACTTTTCTCTCTCAAAAAGACTTAACACCTTTTGGGCAACCAACTGCTTACACAGTTGATGTGGCCGCGAAGAAGCCAAAATGAGGGGCCGGGTTGGCAGGGGGTGAATCATAGAGAACAGATTAAAACAGCATTATGACCCGATTGTAGAAGTCTTACATTCCACACCTCCACATTATCGCAAAAGAGATTCAAAACAAAAAATCGGACAACAAATTTTATGTGAGTTTTTTGAAAGGCTGCAAAACCCCCCAAAAAACGCAGAGAGATATCTAACTAAACCCCCCTTACATCAATGATCTTAACTTTAGGGAATATCCCCTTTACGGACAAAATTATCAGGGGGAAGAACAAAACAAACCAAAAAACTGTTAAGAACACATGGTCGAGAAAAAAATTTTTGGGCCTATTAAGTGTCTAAAAGACACCCCAACAATAGGTGATCCAACAAAAGCCAATATTTACTCCAAGTCTTCGCCAACGGGGTTCCCCTCAACATACACATTGATACGCACAAATAGATAATGCACATACTTCAAAAGAGGGCACAAACAAGAATCGTAAAAAATTTAACAAGAATTCCTCCTTTCAACCGCCTTGAACAATAAAACTTTGTATTAGCCCAGTTGACTGTAAGACAGAACAATTAGCCAAGAAGCAGAAAGGGGTTTTTTTTTAAGAACTGGAAACGGCTCAAACGAGTCCAATGTTTTTTACCAGACTCGATCGCTTATTGCCCCTTATGAAGGCCCCCCCCACAGAAACTTCCGAAAACGTCCTTAATGATAATCATCAATTTGTTCAAAATTTCCTTCATTAGGGGGCATCGGATGGGGACCTTCAGGCCAGAATTATATAGGGGCCAATGCGAGAATACTTTTTAAACGCATGCAGCAGTGCGAACGCCTGTTCTAAAAATCTGAATTATCTGAAATCAAAGACGCCTAAAAACCAACAAAAGTATGACTCAGCCACACCTTGTTGGATTTTGGGTTAGAACAATGTCTAACAGTTTGGACGCGACGCAAGGAAGCCATCCAACAGTAAAACCATGATCACATTAGCGGGAAAATTCAGAGGGGGCCGCACAACAACTGCAATCTTTTAACAAAGTTTAAACCCAAAAACATGGAAGTTCCCATCTTCTTTCAAACTTGCGAGGTTACACTCTCATCTTATAATGCAAGCAGTAAACCCAAAGCCTTCAGGGAAAATGCTTTCACAGCCCCCAAAAAGTAACATGTTTTTCACTTTTAAATAACAGTCTTTTTATGACTCTAGCAACACCGATGGATCATAAGTCACTGGCTATGTCCTTAAAGTCCTCCCAATAACAGAAGAAATTTTGACCCCAAATCTTTTTAAAAGGGGTTTTCCCTTTTTGAGACATGAACAGTTTTGGGAAAGGTTTTACGAAGAACCTTCCCCCCTAAAGGGGGCGTCTTTTTTTTTTTCTTGAGAAAGGACATCGGTTCTGATTACCGCATGCTCAAAAGCATGGCAGAAGTTAAGGTAAAACGATGGGAACTATCATGACCAACTTGTGGCTGACGTTTTTTTTTTGGGGGACTCTTTGAAAAATTTTAAAAAAGACCTGCATGAAACATTTTAGCCTGGATCCTGCCATTACATTTCGCGCCCGGGGTGATTGGGAGCTTTCTTAAAATATACGGATACAATTGATTTTTTGTCAGATTTACCAAAGTTCAGATGATTGAAACGGGGTTGCGTGGAGGAAATTAGTATGGCGCGCATCCCAAATGTAAACAAACAACAATACTTTGGGCGACAAGACCAAGAAAAGTCTAACTATCTCATATTTAGATGCAAACAATCTTTATGGGGAAAGGCGCAACACTTCCACTACGAACTTTAAAATTACACAGGCGGAATTAAAAACATTCAAGAATTTTTTAAACAACTGCATACTCTTTCAGCTGATCGTAAAAGAGGGCATTTTAAAGTTACTTAGAAATTTCCCCTGAACCCAGACCTACTAAAGACTACCCCCAGCACAGAAATCTAAAGATGGCAAAAACAAACCGCCCAAACTGTGCCTAACTTTTACGGCAAAAAAATTTTGTCTTCATTTCAGACTTTTTACAATTTTATTTAAAACATGGGTTAAAATTAGAGCAGTTCTCGATAAGCTTTTGATCAAAAACAGTTTTTAAGAAACCATACATCATGAAAACACTGATCTTAGAACAAATCCACAATGCTTCAAAAAAGACTTTTTTAAGCTGAGAAAAACGCTTTTTGGAAAGACTAGGAAAACCAACAAACGCAAAGATTCAGATTGGGCACCAGAGAGAACGAGGGAAAAAAAAGCTACTTCAAAACCCAAATTTTCAGGACTTTTGAAGATTTCATATCAGCTTTTTGGCATAATGATGAAAGAAAAAGAAATTTAAATTTGGGCAACCGTTTTTATTTGGGGTTTTCTGTTTTTTGAATTATCAAAGCTTTGATGTTAGAAATTTTTTATACTACTTTAAACCCTTTTATCCAGATCCCGATACTTTCACAGATACGATAGTTTTTTTATAGAATCCCCACTGAAACTCTATAAAGACATGGAAATAGAAATAGCAAAGGGGGAGCGGGGTGGGGGGATACATCTGATTACCCAAAGATTCCCCCTTTTTCATTTATCTGTTTAAGAAGGTTTTTGGAAAAATAAAGGGTGATTTTCTAGAGGGGGGATTAAGGAGTTTTTAATGGGTTTTAAGGGGCAAAAATGTACAGTATTTTGAGCCAGGAAAAAACCATTTAAAAAAGCAAAAGGGAAACCGCAGTGTTTGCAGTAAACTATCCATACAACTACAAAGAACATTGTTCAATAAACAAACTTTTTCATGACAACGTAAAAAACGATCTAATCTACAAGAATCAGCACAACTGTTGTAACAAAGAAGTCCTTACAGCACCAAAACAAAAAAGAGTGTTTAATAATCCAGGTTTTTTTATGCAATTGGAAAATGGAGAACACAAATTTAAACTTTTTCACCGAGGGATTTTTTATTTTTTCCCCAACTTTTATTATAAACTCAAACTATCAAACCAATTCAGCTAAATCTTTTTCTGTTGCTTATTGCTCGAATTTTTTTTATTATTCAAAATTTCTTTTTCCCCTATTGATAATCAAATTTGGATTTTGGGTTTTTAGTGACTGGAAAGTTTTAAAATGGCTTAAACCCTTTGTTTGTTTCAGTTTTGTAAAATAAACCCGGGGTTTTTTAATCTTTTTTTATTTTTTTTTTTTTCCCTGGTTCCCCTTTTGGATCTTTTTCTTTTTAAAAATTAAAAGAAACAATTTTTTTGGGGGTTATTGAGTTTTTTACAAAAATTTTTGGGGACTTTTTTTTTGTTTTTTGTGCTTTTGTTTTAACCTTTTTTTTTTAAAATTCTTTTTTTTTCTTGGAAAACCTCAAACATCGGTTCCCCGAGGATGTCCCTTCTGTTCCCCCGGTAAAAAAAGGGCCTTTACTTTTAAACAAAAAAATTTTTTTTGGGGTTGTACTGGAGTCCCCAAAATTTATTTTTTTTTTTTATTTGATTTTTGCCTTTAAAATTCTTTTATTCTTTCCCAAAAAAAGGGAGGGTTTCCCCTTTGTTTCAGTTTTTCCATTTTTGGAACGGGGGAAAAAATCTTTTGTAAGTTTGAAATTTTAAAACTAAAGCTTGCAATTGGGGTTTTTTAATGGTAACTCTTTTTTTTCAAAAATTTGTTCAGGATTTTTTTTCTTTTGTCTGGATTAATTAAAAGGGGGTGTTGCCCCCCGTTGGAAATTTTGTTTAACCCCCAAAAGAGATCTTTTGTTTTTGGGGTTCTGATCTTTGTTCTAAAGCTTTTTAATGCTGTGATCTCAAATCTTTTTGCAATGATTTTGGTAAATTTTAAAGCTTTTAGGGGGTTTTTAGTATTCAAAGGGGTTCCCGATTTCTGGTCTTTTTGAAAAATTTTTTTTTGGGGGAAATCTTTTTTTTGTTACGACCCCTTTGGGTTTTTGCTTTTTTTTGTGTTTTTCCTTCCCCTTTTTTAAAAAGTTTTGTTATTTTTACCCCCAATTTTCCCAAAATCCACTTTTCTCCAAAGCTAAAAGTTTCCCCTTCCCCTTTTTTTTTTGGGGAAAAAATTTTCCTGAATTTTTGCGGGGGCTGTTCAATTGGTTTTTTACGAAAAATCTTTTTTTGCCGGGAAACCCCTTTTTAACCATTCCCTTTTTTTTTTTTTTGGTAAAAAACTAATGAATTTCCCTTTTTTTCATATTCTTTCACACTAGTTGTCCAAAGCTTTTGTTATGTTTTTTTCTTCCATTTTTTTTTATTTCAAATCAATAATTCCCTAAAAAAAATTTAACCCCCCCGTTTTCATCCGAAGGGCCCCAATTTTTAAAGGTTTTTTTTTCAAAACCTTTTTCCTTGTTTAAACTGAAAATTTTTAGCAAACAAGGAAAGGTTATTTGAAAACCCAAATTAGTTTCCCAAACCCCTTTTTAAAATTTTAAAAGTTGGTTTTTTTAAAAAGCAAAACACAAAAGGATAAAAAAAATGGTAACATTTTTGGCCCTTTTTAAAAAACAAAATTAAAAATTTATAAAAAATTTTTTTGGGGAAAAATGAAAAATTCCTAACTTGATTAAAAAAAACAATGAGTTTAAACGTTATCCAAAAAAAGAAAGTGAATTCTTTGGCAGAGTGGAAAAAAAAAAACAGTCCCTCGGAAAATGAATTCCATAGAACAGATTCAAAAATTTCCACAAGACTTTTGAAGTATCATAACAGGTATAAAGCCAACTAGGGGTCAAGAATGGTAAAAAGGGCGGAGAAACAGTTCTTAGTTTGTCCCAAAAATAGTAGCCCAATTTGCACCTATTTATTTTGAACAAGATTTTATGCATGTTTAACCAGGATCCCTTTTAGCAAAGTCAAAAAGTTTAGGAGTGTTGTATTTTCAGTTTTTAACATTTTTGTCGCCGTAATCATGGGGGTTTAAATTTCTTTTAATCAAAAGATTTTATTTCCCCCAAAAATGACCGAGCCAGAAAATCAGCGAATCAGAAAAATTGAATCAGGTGGGAAAAGTGACCAGTAAAAAAACTCCCATCCTGGGCATGTTGCGCAGGAAAAAAATTTGGGAGAGTGGAAAAACCAAAA
Organism: Conus ventricosus; assembly: GCA_018398815.1. NCBI lineage: Eukaryota > Metazoa > Mollusca > Gastropoda > Neogastropoda > Conidae > Conus > Conus ventricosus. The sequence continues at coordinate 3,791 of JAFLJL010005724.1, read as the reverse complement.
AAAAATTAAAATTACAAACACATAATATAATCATATGAAAAATTTTTGAGCCGCGCCAGTTGTTTCAATGCCAGCTATAAAAACACCAGAACAAGTTATTTAAGACCTGCAAAACCCCCAGGGTTGCCTGCCCGCCAAAGTCTTCATGGAAATTTTTTTAAAAACAAATTTTCATTTTTGGGGGCATTGCTGCGGGGTGGTTTTGGTTATAAATATATACACAAAACAGCAAAACCCAAAGCAGTCCAAAAAATTCTGCCCCTAAATACGAACCGAAAAAAAAAACATGCCAGAAACCCCCAACAAAAAAAGATCATTTTGATCCCTTTCAATGCAATAATAAATAATTATAAAATTTACTTAAAAAAAGAACTTGGTTGTACTTAGAGGATGACTTTTGTTATGAACTTGAGCTGATTAATAAGTACCCGAGCTGACTTGATTAAGTACTTTAGGTGACTTGGGGTGACTTGATTTAAAAACTTGAAATTACTTGATTAAGAAAATTTGAGATAATTGAGATGACTTAATTAAAAAATTAGAAGTACTTGGGGAGGAATTAAAAGTTTTGATAAAACGAGTTAAGAACTTAGAAGTGACTTTTATTAAGAACTTGGTTGGGTGAGGGGCGGTGGGTAGAAGGCTCAAGTGTGACAAAGCGGAATGGGGGGGGGGGGGGGGGGGGCGCTTGGCTTAAGCCAAAGTTTTCCCTTAAGAGCGGTTTTGGGGGGCGGTCGATCTGGATCCAAAACCCAAAACGCACATACACACAGAAATCATTAAACAATAGCGGGATGGTGGTGTGGGGGAAAATGAGGGGGGGGGGGGGGGGGGGGGGGGTTTTTGCGGGTTTAACCCCTTGAAAAGGCGTGAATTCGAGCAGCCCCCAAAAGCACTTAAAAGCCCGAAAATTTTTTCCAGGACTTTTCAAAGTCTCTCGGCGGCCGCCTGAAAACAGCCTTAAAACAGCAAAATCACGGGATTTTTGAAGATGAAGCAGGGGCCGCAGCGCAAAAACACAAGCCAACAGCAAAAAGCCATTTTCATTATATACAAAAGTTAAAAATCGAAGTTCGGCAGTAACCTTTGACCCGACCCTGGCGGAGCACTAAGGGTTTTTTTTTCCCCCCCTCTCATGACCTTTGACCCACCCTGGCTGGAGCCGGAAAGCATGGTTGGTCTTGTGAGGATTGCTTCATGCCTTTGACCCACCAGGTTGGGGCGCTGGCGTCATCGTTCCCCAACACACTGACCTTCCATAGTCGGAGAAGAAAAATTAAAGTTGTTGGCTGTTTTGATAATTTAAAAGTTTTTGATGCGCCCAATTTTATTTTTTAAAAGTTCTTCTTAAATTTTGAAGAAAAATAAACTTGCGACAAAATAATATTCGTTTAAACAAAAAACTTTACAGACAACCTTCTCTCCCGCAGAAAAACAGTCGCACAGCGCACCTCCCAAAAGCGAGTGGCAAGAAGAAAGAGCGCTGGTGGGGAGTTGGCACTGGGATATTCCTGGTCAGGGCAGCCGCAAGCCCGCTATTATCTCCCCCTTTACACGTTCTTTCTGTGGGGCCCAAACATTAGGGGGACCCCCCGCATTTACCTTTCTCAAAATTCCCGTGCCAAGACAACAGTTAAACAAGAGTGATGCAAAACACTATTTTTATAGATGACTGTTGGGCAGAAAGAGCATTTTAAAAAACAGAAATTTTTTGTAAAAAATGGCTTTCAGTGGAAGAAAGCGGAATAAGTTGTGGTTTTTTGCAAAAATTTAATCATTTTTTAAAAGACTTTGAAAAAGTTAAAAGACTGATTTTTTTTCCCGGAAAGACAGAGACGCATTTTGAGAATTTTTGGGTGAAAAGATGTTTTTAAAATGATACGAAAAACTGGATTAAGCAAAAACTAAAATCTGAAAAGTTTAGTAAATTGTATTGAAAACGGATAATCCTACACAGTATGCATGTTTGTAGGGTTTACTAGTTAGAGAACTAATAAATACCTAGCCTAGGGCAACTACCCGAAACTGGTTGAGGGCGGTTGAGCTAGGCTTGGTATTTATTAGTTCTCTGGTACAATTATAGATAAAAAGCTTACTTTTGACAAAAATGTTGAATCTGTACACAAGAAATGTCAATCTAGAATATTCTGCTTGCAAAAACTGAGAAATATTGGTGTTGCTCCTGAGATTCTACAAACCTATTATCGATGCTGTGTTGAATCTGTCTTACCATTTCTTTTATGTGCTGTTATGGGAGTTTGAGTTTGCGATGTAAGAATGTGCTGAATGATGTTGTGAGTGTGTGTAGTAAAGTTGTGGGTGCAAGACAAACCAGTTTGAAAGCGTTCTACGACAGGAGAGTGCTGAACAAAGCTAGACAGATAGCCAGTGATGATAGCCATGTCCTGGCTAAGCATTATGAACTGTTACCATCAGGACGCCGGTACAGAACCTTGAGAGTGAAAACAAGAGCTCAAAAAACTTTTATTCCCCAGTCAATCCATCTTTTAAAATCAGTAACCTTTATCAAGCAAAACTTGTTTTAACCTATGAATTCTGAATTTGTATTGGGTGAGAGTGCACATGTGCATGTTTGTGTGCGCATGCGTGTGCACATGTGAGTGTATGTTTGTGTATGCATGTGTGCGCGCGCGAGGGCGTGCACGTGTGTGTGGTGAGCAGGGATGGATGGATACCTGTCTGTGAGTGTGGGGATGTTTGTGCAAACTTGTGTATGTGCATGGGTGTATTTGTGGGCTGTAAATGTGTCATATAATATCATTTATACACAAATTTGTTTGATTTAATCGTTAAATTTACATTTACAAGCATTTTTATTGTGAGTTTTTTTTCCTCTTGATAATATACAATGTACATGATGTGATTATGTATGAATGTGCAATATAAATGATATTATGTGTAGTATCTTATTTTATGTTATCTTATCTTATCTTATCTTATCTTATCTTATCTTATCTTATCTCATCTTATCTCATCTTATCTTATCTTATCGTGTCTTATCGTGTCTTATCGTGTCTAATCGTGTCTTTACTTGTCTTATCTTGTCGTATCTTGTCGTATCTTATCGTATCTCATCTCATCTCATCTCATCTCATCTCCCTCTCATCTCATCTCATCTCATCTCATCTCATCTTATCTTATCTGATCTTATCTTATCTTACGTTCCCTAATTTTCCTTTCCACCCATCCACCCGGTTTAGTTCCAAGCGCAAACACCAAAAGTGAACCTCTACAAGACGTGTCTATCCGAGGTACCACCACCCGTCACCTATCTATAAACCTCACACGCGCCCAGACACATCACATGCAGTTTGCCCTCCGAACCTGGCACGCACCGCGTGACAGTCTCCTCTTTTAATATTAAAAGTTCCCGTCCTCCGATACCAACGTACACTCCGAAAATAACCAATCTTTATCAAACTTGAAACCAATATTTCTGTACACCAGCGACCACTACCAAATACAACATATGTCTTAGCACATCAATACCGCTGTAACACATCCACCTATCTGTATCAGTGTAGAACCGAAATGCACATTATTTCATTCCCATTTGTACGGTTTTTCCTCGACCTTAAGTTCAAGTTATCTCTTTTCTTCTCTTCAAACTTCCGCACATTTAAATTTCCTCCTCTTAGTCAAATTCACATAGAAAGAATCTTTGCGAATAAAAATCAATTAAAAGGAAATCCTCCTTCGGAACTGAAATACAAAAGTTATAACCTGATCTGAACAACCATCTACACCCCATTGATTTATCCCTTACCACG
>JAFLJL010005723.1:0-14011 GCA_018398815.1 Conus ventricosus | reverse complement strand
CACTAAAAAACAAAAAAAACCCAAATTTTCTTTTTCTAAAATTAATAAAACTTAACCCCCGGTTGGGAAAGCAAAACAAAAAAAAAGGCTTTTTAAAAAACGGGGTTTTTTTGAAAACCCGTTGGGCCGCTGAAGGGGCCCCCTAAAAAAAAAGAGGGTCTGGGGGGTCAGGGGGCGAAGTCTTAGAGATTGATTAAAACGGGCTAAGTATGCACGTTTGTAGGAAGGCTTACATTCCGTCCCCGGGGGGAGTTGGTTTTAAAAGAAATTTTAAACATAAAAAATTCAGACAACAAATTTTTTCATGTGTGCGTTCTTGCAAGGCTGTCATGCCCGCGAACACGCAGAGAGAGTGACTAACTATCGCAATACCCCAAATTTTTAAACTTAAGGGAATACCCTTTTCCCTTTTTTTGTGTAGCCCAAAATTTGATCAGTTTGAAAAAACAAAACAACCCAATAACTGTTAATGTATAACATGGGATGGGGAAAAAAATTTTGGTGCCAATTAAAGTGCCCCAAAAAACAGCCCAACATAGGCAAACCACCCAAAAAGTCATTGGATTCTCCAATGTTTTCGCCAGCAGGGCTGCCCATTAACATTGATACACAATGAGTAGACTAATGCGCATACTTCAAAAGACAGGGCAAACAAAAATTCTGTGAAAATTTTTAAACAAGAATCCCACTGTTCAAGCCGCGAGCGAAACTAAGAAACATTGAAAAAAGTTCTGGACTGTAATACGAACTAATTACGCCCCCCCCTGGACTAAATTTAGTTTTAAAAACGGGAAAGGGCTGAAAAAATTCTCCAACTTTTACGCAGCTTCGAGCGTTTATTTTTCCCTTATGAAGGGCCCGGCCCCACAAAAACTTCAAAAAAAACAGTCTTAAGGGGTAATCATCAGATTTTCTTTTGCCTTCATTTTGTTAGGTGGGATGGCGTTATTCAGACCAGAATTTTATGAGGGGCCCAATGCTGCAAAAAACTTTTTAGAACGCATGCGAAAGTGCTAATGACTGTTCAAAAATTTTAAAAATTATCTGAAAACTAATGGGGCCTGAAGACCAAAACAGTAACTCAGCCCGCATTTTTGGATTTGGGTTTTAAACTAACGCCCAAAAGTGTAAACCCCACAGTAAGGACCATATACATTAGTGGGGAAGTTTTGAGGTGCAGCGCCGTAAATGCAATCTTCAACTAAAGTTTGATCCAAAGACATGGAACGCCTGTATTCTTTCCAAAATTTCGAGGGTTTGACTCCCACCTTATAATAAAACAGTGGACGTGCCTTCGGGTCATGCATTCACATCATAAAAAATTGTTTTTCACTTTAAATAAAATGTTTTTTATCCTTTTGCGCAATATGGGGTTTATTAGAGTCCTGGCCTGCCTTAAAGTCCTGCCCAATAACGGAAAAATTTTTTTGACCCAACGCTTGTTAGAAAGGGCGTTTACCCTTAATACATAAAACATTTGGGGAAAGGTTTTGACGAAGATAAACTTCCTCCAAAAGGGCCGTTCTTTTCTAGTCTTAGGGGAAAAGGGAAACATCATTACTTGTTACCAGCATGCTCAAGAGGGCGGAAAGAAGTTGAGTGAAAAAACGATGGAAAACTATCATTTTTTATATTTGGGTTTTGGCAAATGAATTTTTGTTGGCGGACTTTTTAAAAATTAAATAGAAAGCCCCTGCATGAAACATTTTACCCCCCTATCCTGCGCATTATTTTTCTGCCCCCGGGGGTTTTTTTTGGGGACTTTTTTAAAAAGTTTATGGAGTAAAGATTTTTTTATTTAAAGTTTTACCAATAAATTTCAGTTTGATTGAAAAGGGGTTTGCGGGGGGGGAAATTTTTATGGCGCCCCGCACCATTATGAAAGCAAACAAAAAAAATATTTTGGACGACTATGACCCCCAGTAAAAGGTCTAACTTCTTTTTGTATTTAGATGCAAACAATCTGAAAAAAAAAAAAAAAAGGTTGGGCAAGGGGGCGCAATCGCTTCCATTACGAAACTTTAAAATGTAAAACAGGTACGAATAATTTTAAAAAGGGCATTAAAGTGGTTGGGCTTTTTAACGCCTGTTAAACAGCTTTGGTTTCATTCTAGAAGTTGACTTAGAAAAATCCTAAATGAACTCCATGACCTGCATAATGCCCTATCCATTAGCAGCAGAAAGCCCTAAAAAAGGGTCCAAAAAGAACCCCCAAAACTTGTGCCTAATCTTCGAGGCAAAAAAAATTTTTCTGTCATTACAGATTCTAAAATTTTTATTTAAGACAGGGTTTAAATTTAACAGCTGTCCTTTGTATTTTCCCCTTTCAAACAAAAACCCGTTCATGAAACCAACATCATGAAGAACAGGGATCTCAAAAAACAAAATCCACAGATGCTTCAGAAAAAGACTTTTTCAAGTTGTTTGAAAAACCAGCTTTTTTTGGAAAAAGACTATGGGGGAATCCGCACAAGCGTAAAAAATGTCAGTTTGGGCCCCAAAGAAAACCGAAGCAATTAAGCTGACTTAAAAACCCAAAATTTATAAGGACTTCAGAAAAATTTTCAGATCAGCTTTTTGGCATAATGAAAAAAAAAAAGAAAGTCAAATTTTGGACAAACCGTATTTTTTGGGGTTTAAACCGTTTTAGAATTTAAAAGTTTTGATTTTGTAGAATTTCTTTATGCTATTTAAGCCCTCGTATCCTGAGCCCCGAGTACTTTACACAGAAAACAGATATTTTTTTAAATAGAAAACCCCACTGAAGACATCTATAAAGACTTTGGAAAAAGGGAAAATAGCTAAAGGACACGGGGGATGGTATGAAAACTCCGATTACCTAAAGATTCGCCTTTGAAATTAAATTTACTAACAAGAAGGTTTTGGGGAAAGAAAAATTTAAATTTTAAACTGGAAAGGTAAAAAGGGAAATTTTGTTTTTTTTTTAAAGGTCAAAATGTCCAGTTTTTCGACCCGGGGAAAAAAATCTTTAAGAAAGAAAGGGGAATATCTCGCAGCTTGTGCGGGTAAAAACATATCAAGACAACAAAAAGAAGCATTTTTTGGAAATAAGACTTTTCATCATGACAACAAAAAACCCGCAAACTAATCTACTGAATCACACAACTTTTTAAACCAAAGAAGTCATTAATAGAACAAACACAAAGGGGTGTTTGTTAACCCAGTTTTCTTTATGCAATTGGGCACTGGAAAACCCGAAAAATTAATTAAAGGGGAAACGTGGGGGGATTTTTCTGCGGGTTCTTTTTTCCCAAAAGATCTTTGAGGAGCGGGGGTTTTTTTTGTTTGTCATTTTTCTCAAAATAATACACGGGGGGTTCTTTTTAAAAATTCTTTTTATTTCTTATGGTTCAACACCCAAAGGGTTTCTTTTGCCCGATGCAGTGTCCCTTCTGCTTCCCCCGGCAAATAAAGGTCCCTTTAACTTTAAACCCCAAATGGTAATATTTTTCCCGGGATAAAGGACTCTCCTTCACAACTTTTATTGTTTTTTTTTTTGATTGCTTGTACGGGTTTTTTAAGCCCTTTAAATTCTTCATTATTCATTGCCCCAAAAACTGAGGGCAGTTTTTCAAACCCTTTTCTGTGTTGCGAAATTGTCAATCAGCTCTCTTTTTTTTCGGTAGGAAAAGTTTTTGGGCAAACTGTTTGTTAAATTTTTTAAACCCAAAGCCTGTGATTTTGGAAACCCCCGGAATCCCTTTTCAAATGAAATTTTGTGTTTTAAAAATAATTTTTTCCCGGGCCCTTTAAAATTTTTTTTCCATCATCAACTTGAATCATGCGGGGAATAATTAGTGGCCCTCGTTGGTATATAAAGTTTTTATAGCAACAGAAAACAGCAAAGCACTCTTTTGTGTTAATTTTTCCGCACCCTTTGAAATCTTGAACTATGCCCAATGATGTAATTTGCGTATTTAAAATTTTTTTTCTTTAAACCCTTTTCAGAGGTAAAAAATAGAAGATCCTTTGGGATGGGTGTCTTTTTGGTTTTTTGTTTTGGGCCCAAAGGTGGTTTTTGTATTCGTTTTAGGGCTGGTAAATAAATTTCCCAAAATCGCTTTTTTTAGATAACCATTCTTTTGCTGTTTGTTCACTGATTTCCCCCCTGTTTGGGCTTATTTTTTAATTTTGCTTTTGATCCCCTTTTTCCCTTTAACCTTTGGGCAAATAATAATTTTTTTTCATTTTTTTTTCACCCAAAAATTATGTGAAACCCAAAAAACACAAGGGTAAAACCCCAACGACAATAAACCCGTTTTCTTGCTTTTCTTTTGTTTTCTGATGGTTGAAAAAACACAAAATTTTGGGGGGGGAAATGTCTCGATTGGTTTGCCTGTTCTATAATATTGTTTTATTGTTATCAACTTTTTTAAATGTGTAAGCTGAAATCCCCTTTGTCTTTTCAGTTTTGTCTTTTAATTTAAATCTAACTCCCTCAAGTCTCTGCCTTTAAATAGGCGTCTTTTTGCAGTGCGGGGTTCCCCCATAGCTTTTTTTATGTCTTTTTCCCCTCGCCGTCTTCCCCAGTTTACTAAATGCGAAATTATTTCCCGCTAAAAAAGCAGCGCTTTCACCACAGCCCCACCTAAAAATTTTTGCGAGTGAACCCCTTTTTTTTATAAATGTTTTTTTTTCTTACATATTTAAAATTTCTGGAATTATTCCTTGTTTAAAACTAAAAAATTTTTCGTAGCAACCGAAGCTCCCAATGATACAATCAGCTTTGCTGAACCTAAAAAGTCAGTTTGCCAAGATCTGCGGGTTTTAAAATTTTTTAACGGTTTTTCCCAAGCTTTGGAGTATAAAAACACTTAGCCCTCCAAAAACACCCGAATGGTATAAAAGGTTACAACAGTTTTTTTGGTGTCTTTTTTATAAAAAAAAAATAATTATAATTTTTAAAAAAACCAATAACAGGGGATGATTTCCTAAAACTACAAGGCGGCCTAAACCTTTCCCTAACTTATGAAAAGACCAAAATTGATGACCAAGCTATTTGCCCAAAAAGGAGAGGGTGAAACTTTGGGGCATTGGAAAAAAAAAACAGTACCCCGGAACTGAATTCAGCATTGAAAAAGATTCAAAGATGTCGCCCCAAGACAAATTTTAAGTATCATAACAGGGTTTAAGCGCAGTGGGGGCTGAATTTGGGGAAAAGTGTGGGGCAAACGGGGTTTTTAGTTTTTACACTTAAAATATTTAGTGATTTTCCCCTTGATTTTTGAACAAGATCTTAAAGAAAGAATTTTAAAGGAAAAATCCTGTTTTAAAAAAAAAATCATTAGAACCCTCTAGGGTGGATCTATATTTCAGATTTTGGGAAAAATTAATTGGGCGCCAGCGATCATGGGATTTTAAAAACTTTTTAAACATATTGATTTTGTTTTTCCCCTTTAAAATGAACGGTCGGAAAAACATCAAACCAGGAAACATTGAATCAGGGGGAGAAAGTAACCAAGCTAGAAAATCAGAGGGAAAAAGGGTGAATTTATTTTAAGGCCATTTAAAAAACCTGGGGTGTTTTTAAGGGAGGAAAAAAATTTCAGAGTGGACAGACAAAAAAAAAAAAAATGTTACAGAATATAACTCATCATGAAAACCCTAACCGCCAGCGCCAGAACAAGTTTTATTCAACCACTAAAAAAACTGATGTGATTAAAAGGGCCCCCAAAATTTCAAAGGGGGATTGAAAAATTAAAAAATGTTGCCATTTTTGGCGCCCTTGCGCTTTGGGGGCAGTTTTTAAGGGTATAAAATAATACACAATTCCCCCGCCCCCAAAAAAGTTAAAAACCCCCTGAACCGTTAAAAAACAGAAAAGACAACTGCACGCCAAAACCGCCAAAAACAAAACAACATTTTGATCCAAATTTTAAAAGGAATAAAATTTTTAAAATTTTTTTTTAAAAATAGATCATGGGGGTATTATAAAATGATGAAGTCAATAAAAAAAAGACCTGGAAACTATTAAAAGACATTTTCCCTAGACCCGATTGTAATCAATGCGGTTGCTTCGGATGTAAGACCTTCCTTAAAATCTAAAGCAGAAAAACCCCGAGCAAGAAACCTTTAACGACGGGCACGTTTTTTGAGGGGTTTTGGGGACTATATTAGACATTCTATTTAAATAAAAAACATAGCTTGTTTTTTTTATAATTAAAGATAACGAATCAAACTTGGTGTACTTAAGGATGACTTAATCAAAAACTTAAATTAAGAAAATTTTATCAAAAAACTTAATTAAAAACTTAAACAAGAACTTTTTAAGAACTTATTTAAAAAATTGGGGGAACTTGAAAAGCCCTTTGGGCAACTTAGAAGTAACTTTTAAATAAGAATAGAGAATAACTTTTTTAAAAATTAGAAGGAAGAGTGTGTGCATGCGTGGGGGGGGGGGGGGGGAGGTGGGGGGGGGGGTGTGCAAGCTGGGGGGGAGGACCCAAAAAAAAAAACAAAACCCAAAAAACACACAATAGGGCGTCCCGGGGGGGGGGTGGGGGGGAAGTGCGGCGGGGGGGTAGGCCAAAACACACAACAAACCAAAAAATTTGAACTCCTAGGCCACTTCTTGCTTTGTGACTAAACAGGGTGTGTCCCGCGCCAACCTCAATCAACCCCAATGACACATGGGTCTTTTTGGGCCCAGTTTTTCGCTGAGGGTTTGCTGGTCTGCCCGCTTTGTAGTTTAAGCGATCCCCATAGGGTCGTTTTACCTAGTTTGCCGCCCAAACCCCTTTTCAGTGCAAAGTCATTGGCGGGAAGCGATTTACAAGGGTTTTTTTGGCCTAGTTTCTCTGCTCCACAGAGTTACGCATAATTGCTTTTACCAAGCTTTTATGGAAACTCTAATCGCCCCCGTAGTAGTACATCCGGGATTGTATATTTTAAAGCATTTATATGGGAAATAGTGCGGCCACCCCCTTCTCCCCCTCCCTTTCTGGTAGATTTCTAAGGTTTGCCTAACCCTATCTAGTTTTTCCCGAAAATTTGAAAATCGCCATTCATTGCATAAGGGCCCCAATTGAAGGGAGATAAACTAGTTTTGAATTAGAAAAAATAGAAAAGGGGGTAAACCCCTCTTTAAAACACAGATCAGCTTGCCACATGAACCCCTGAATCTTAGTTAAAAATCAATCAAGCCTAATACAAACTGGAAAAATTTCAACCCGGTCTTTTCTTTCCGTACGGGCCCAAAGTGGGGGTGACACGTAAAACTCTAGAACTTTTCCTTTACGACACCCGGGGCGCTTTTCCCAAACCCGAAAAAATACGCCCCCCTCACCCCCACCCCCTTTACCTGGGAATTTCCCGTCTCTCGCTTTATTTATTTTTTTTTTCGCTTTCCGGGGCCCCCTGTTTTGAAAAGAAGGTAGGCGTCTCGCTAGCCGTAAAAAAGCGGAGGTTTTTGGCCTCGTGTCAGCCCATCTGTTAAACCCCCCCCAATTTTTTTTTTGGTTTTTTTAGGTTAGAAATTTGGCCCGAATAAAATGTGCGGGTTTATTTAAAAAATAAAACTTATCACCTCAAAAGTCAAAAAACTTATTAAAACTTGCTACATCTTGTTTCATTTCCTTGAAAACCCAAAAAACCTTTTTAAAAAGCCGTTTTAATTTCCCCAAAACAGTTTTGTTTTATTTTTTCGTTTTTTAAAAAAAAAATCCTCCGGGTTTTACAAAATGCAGTTTAAAATAAAAATTATGGCCTCGAATAACAAACCTTTTTTCTTCAGTTAAAGGGTTTTTTTCCAAATTTTTAAAAAAAACACAAGGGTTTTTTAAAAAAAACAGTGGGGCAAACAGAGCGCCCAAGGGCCAACAACAATGGCGACCCAGTCGTGTCACGGACAAACCTCGATTGGTTTTTCGACGTGGGGAAATTTTCGAAATTTTTGATGCAACCCATTTTCAACCCGACCGAGTGTGCTTCGTTTAAAAAGCACAGGTAGGTTTCAAACTGCCCCCGAGCCGAAAAATTTAAATGAAACAGATTTCAGCCCCGTGTAAAAAAGTTTTAAAGGGGGAAATTAGTCCGAAAAAGTGTTGCGGATTTTATGTCATTTAAAATTTAGAGAGGGGAAAGAGGGGTGTGTGTGTGTTTGGGCTGCCCGCCTCTCTTTTCTGTCTTTCTGTCTCTCTCTGGTTTTCTCCTTCTCGTCTGGGTTTTCTGTCTGCCGGTGATTCTCTCCTTTTTCCCCTTTCCCCTTTTTTTTTCCGCCCCAGGGAAAAAGGGGGCTTTTAGGCCCCTTTCGCCCAAAAAAAAGGGGGTGAAACAAGTGGCTTTGAAAAGAAGGGTTTTTCCCGTTCTTCTAACCCTTTCCCCCCTATCCTCCCACCTAAAAATGGGTCCCTCTCTCTTTTCACCCTCCTCACGGGGGCCCCAGAAAGGGGCCCCTAATGTTCCGGAAGGAAATCCCGATCGGGGGGCGGGAAAGGGGGGTTCTTGGTACGGTGGAGGTCCCAAAATATTGGGGGGTTTAACCCCGGAGGAAAGGGAAAAAAGTGGGCGTTCACGGGCTGACCCAGTCGGATATTTTAAACCCGAAAAGAGGGAGGAGGTAACGGGCCGGGCCCAAAGGGGTTACCCCCCAGGGGCGCGACACGTGGTTATAAAAGTGGCGTCCACTCCCGGCAGGGGAAAAGGGAAAAGAACTCTCCAAAAGTTTTCCCAGACCGACGCGGCAGCAGAGCAATTTGAGTTTACTACCCTATCAGTAAACCATGGGTTTTGCCCAACCCCCATTGATTTCGGAAAAAATTCCGGAAAAAGTGTACTAAACCCCTTTCACTACAGTTCGACGAGCAGTACAACCACAAAGCTTGTTTTACGCCGGTCACAGTACCGAACCCCAAGCCTAAGGGCCCCCAAAACAATTCAGATAATGAACCCGGTAAAACTAAATCACAAGCCCCAAGTCAATGAAGTGAACTCGAGCAAAAACCCCAATTGGTGGGCCCACTGTTGGTTTCACCGGGCCACTAAGTAAATCACCCACACGGTGCGGACACCGGCTAATGCATATATAAACCCTACGCCTGGAGCCCTAACTCATGGAAGGGAAACATCAACAATAATCAAAATACAGAAACTGGTAACCAGTAAACGATCCTAAACCTTGGACTACTGCACCAAGCCCTGTTCACTCAAAATAAACACTCGTGTATCACCAAAGTCCTTCCCAATGTGCTGAGCACACACACTGTAACCCGCTCTGACAGAAAACAACCGCCGAGCAATTGAAGAGCTTAATACGGTAAAACTCTGTCCACACACAAGATATTCCTACATTCAAAAATCACATTTATGAATTCACTCCTAACGCCCCCTTTACACGATCATAAAGTGTTACACTACAAAGTTCCTAACAATACAACTAAGCAAGAAAAACACGAACTGACCAACTTCCGAAAAAAAAAAACTATTTATGTCCTAGATTCCCCAAAGAGAGGAAGAAGACTGACACCTGTCACCACGCGCGACAGATTCAACGGTAGGACGAGGCCAAATCTAACGACGGGGAAGTTTCCACGGTCAGAGACTCTCGATCTGTGAGGGAATATAAAAACCCTAACTAAACAACTTCACAAAGGGTATAATGAATAAACAGCAGTAAAAGGGTTCTAGTCCACCTCCAAATTTTAAACCCCCCACTACGCTGGGGTAACCCTCCAACCTCCCACAGCCTATTCCGTAAACACAATTCCAAGAAACAAACACTACGCCAAAAACAAGACAACACAAAAGGCAGCGCAAAAGGTCAAGAAAGGTCACAGCGATCCCGGACGACCCCCCATAATTGTCACGTGGGTGAGTCACGTGGTAATTGTTCAAGGGAAACGCTATGCTCAATCCCAACTCAATCGCGCAAAACCACACAAACATCAAATTCAAACACGGAAATACGAGTACAAAAAAAACGAAACTTTACTGTCACAAAAAAAACAGATTTTTCACAACTGTTTACATACATATATAAGGACGGGTATACATTTATAACTTAAAAAGGGATTAAACAAATGGAAGGGAAAACACACACACACGCACACACCCCCACACACACACGCACACGCACACACACACAAAATAATCGAATCTCTCTCCACTAACATGCACGCCCCGGCCCGGATTCTGGGTGGGGCCGGGAGGTGGGGTAGAGCCACAATGCAATCGAAGGGGCAAGCAAGCTTAAAAAAAAACAGGAATGCTTGCCAAAACTGATCTCTCGAAAATTAAAATAGGGATGACCAGGATTGCCAAGATGGAAATCAAGGACAACAACCTGTGGGATGAGCCCGGATTACGGTTCAGAAGGAAAAATTTTTTAGCACTGGATAATTAGAAAGCAAGGGCCAAAACAAAGGGGAGCGTCTTGGGCAATACCCTTGGAATGGGGTAGTATACTGGGGAATTTTCAACTGCAAAGGGGCTGTAACAAACATCCAACTTTTTTTAAACGCTAACAGACGAAGGGACAGTTCATCACAGAAAGATTGATAAACAATGCATGGTTAAATTGGCAACATGGGTAAACTGGAACCCTGCACAAGAAAAAAAAACGCACCATACAGCGGCGACAACCCTGGAAAGCAAGTATATGTGGAAATGCCCACACAACATTCATGTAAAGGCAAACATAGCTATAATAGAGTGATACAGCGCTCTGCTGACAAAACTGATTTAACCCCTGTCCTTTATCTCTGCAATAAAACGTGGATGCCAGACTTAGGGACCGATCCCCCCAAAGCCTCAACCGTGTGACAGTCCTGTGCGGGTCCAGCGAAGAGAGGGCGCGTCTGTCCGTCGGATGCACCCCACGACGGGATAGCGTCCTTTTCTCCTCCAAGGAATACAGTTACACACAAAGAGACCAACGAAGGTCCGATGGTGAAGGTGAAATACACTCCAGTCAGGCACACAGGTTGGCGGCCGTCCAACACCTGTACACAACAGGTTTGGGCGGTGAACCAGCGACCCCCGAAGCTGTAGTGGTAGAGAAAATGGGATCGCCGGCGCAACACAAAATGCAGGGGTCAGGGTGAAAGTCCTCTCTCCCAAAGATGGTGCACGGCAGCAGGTGCGTCCTCATTCCGACCCCGGGGCGAGGAGTCCTGCGGGTTCCCGGGAGAGGGGCGGGGGAGGGGGGAAAGGGCTAAGACTGGGAGAGGAAAGGGAGGGGGCGATGTGGGCGAAGCAGAAGATGGAGGTAGTTGGTCAAGCCGTGGTTTGCAGCAGCAGCTGCGGTACCGGTGGCGGCAACAGCAAAAAACCGGAAGGGCGGCGAGACCCGCTACAGATGCAAGGTCATGCGGCAGCAGCAGCGGCACACAGGTAGGTCAGCCACTGGTGAGGGGAAGGAGGAAACCAAACAAGAGGAAGAAGCAGAAGTGGAAGACGAAGTAGAACAAGAACAAGTTCCTTTAAGAAGAAGTGTAGAAAAGTCCTGGAAACACACAAAAGATGGTTTTCCCAATAAACATGTGCGAAGCAAAAACCCGTAAGCAGACATCCATTACAGAGAGTAACAAGGACAGGCACTGGCAGAGCGCTTGCTAATTTTTGACCTCAAATAGTATTAAATACTTTCCCCCTTCAGACACTTTGTCTACATACATATTTCCAATAAAACGTTCACTATCGTTTATGTCAAACACCCCCGGGGTTGGCTCTCTTGAAAAAAAAAAACGAATCATCTCCCTCGGGAAAAACTCTTTTCCCGTTAACAAAGGCCGGAAGCATTAACAGCGCCACATAAACTTGTGGGCGCTCTAAATAAATTTTCAAAAATGACAACAAAAATGGTAAAAAAAAAAAAAACCAAGTCCTGAACACACGCATTTACAAGTGACGACACTTAACACACAAAACACGTGGCAAGACATGACCCGGAATGTGGTACAGGCACGCGACAACACACAGAACACAGCAACACTACATTATTTGGAAGGGAAAATGGATAACACCCTACTGCTGTAAAATGAAAAATAAAAAAGGCCTAGAAGTAAAGAATAATTAAAAGTTGGTATAAGCGAAATGGTAATAAAATATAAACGAAAATAATACTCAAACACAACAAGATAAATATTGAAAGAATAAAGTAATGGCTGGGAGGGAAACCAATTCTTTAAAATAGATTTGGAAATAAATAAATAATAAAAGAAAAGAGATATGAAACTAACTACGCAATGTACTCACCAACTAGACTTGTTTAAAGGGACTCCTTGAGGAGCCGGAATAGTAAGCCCTCACGGCTCGTATCCCGGTCAGGGCCTAAAAGTTTTTAAAAAAAAAAACAGGCTTCTGCCTCTAAGTGAATCAGGGATTCCCCGACTGCGATATGGATCACAGGAATACAACAAAAAGCTGGACAAGACGACAGCACTCCTATGGAGTAACAATAGTTTGGTTCAACCCAAAGGTAAAAAACCCGATGCCAAGAGCCCCGGGGATATGGATCTCCCAAAAAAAATGCAACGAAGTTTCCCTCAAAGGCCCAAACGGTGGTGGCTCCCCGAGGGATATGGATCCCTCCCCAAAAATACAGTTACAAGAAAACCTGCATGCATAAGGCTTGCACGACACGTTATCTTTCCTCCCACCTCCCCAACCCAATCTCGACTGCCCAGGTCGCTTCCAAAAAAAAAAAACCCGATCGGGAGGTGAGAGAAGGCTCACTCAGCCTACGTTTAAACCCCCGTCAACCGATCCACAGGAAAAACACATGACAATGCAGGATGGGAAAGGTGGGTTGCAAAAGTTTAAAAGCTAAAATAAAACTCAGTTGTTTTTTTTTTAAGACACAAGACACTCGCTTAAAGTTACATTTTAACAAAATAACCCCCTACCAAATTCTTCCCTCTGGACAAAAACGGACCTTGAACATGACAGTTGGAAGAAACGTGCGGTGCGTGACACAGTGCAAAGACAATAATACTGTCATGTCACCCTCCTGCCTTTTACTGACACACAGAACACACACACACACCACACACACACACACACACCACACACACACACACACACACACACACACACACACTCAGAAACAGAGACAGAGACACAGACAGATACAAGAGAGAGAGGAAGAGAGAGAAGAGAGAGAGAGAGAGAGAGAGGGGGGGGGGGGAGGAGAGAGAGAGAGGGAAAAGAGAGAGAGAGAGCGGGAAATGAAGGAGAAAAGGTGAGAGGAGAAGCTTAAGGTTTTGGTCACGGAACAATGTGTGAGGTGGGGAATTTCGCTTTCCACGTTTTTGCGCAGTGTTGGAGAAGAATGAGTTTTCCAAGCTGGCAGAAGGCTAAGTTCTACGAGTCACACGACAACGCGGGACAACAGACCGACTCGTGCGTACATTAGGACATCAATGAGATTCACCCGACTGCAGCCATCCGCCTTGTACTTCGCATTTTCCCGTTGAATGATCAGAGACAGAGCTTCAATTGGATCACGATTTTTTGGTGGACCTGTCCACTTCTTCCAGCTATGCGGATTTATAGGAGGCCCAAGGCATAGGCATGTCGCTCTAAAGAACAAGCTCACTAGGTCTTCAGGGTTGGGATAGCTCAATGGTAGAGCGCCGGACTGGATATCTTGGTGATCATGATTATTGTTATTATTATTGTATTATTATTAATTACTGGGGATTATATAAACGCCCATCCTCGATCCAGACTGTCGCACCAGGCACCTCTGGTCCTGTTCAGGACACTATTCCCGTTTAAGACACAGTCTGTCTCCGTCTTCGTTCTTGTGTGTTTTGGACCCCTCACCCTCCCTTTCCTCTTTACTTTCTGTGTCCACTCCGCTTCACCTGGGTTTATATATAATATATAGCTAGTGTAAAACGCGTGGACACACGTCTTCCGTGTTTTGCACTTTTTCGCGGCGTCTGCTTCCCGTAATTTAGCTCCAGGGGAGCTGGCGGCAATTTGTTTTTGGGAGATGCCATTTGTTTTTTTTTGCCGTAGGAAAGTCAAGAAGGCCCTCAGCCGCGTG